>PVHX01015936.1:0-34123 GCA_004024805.1 Geosciurus inauris
CCAGGGCCTGCCCCACAGCCGTGCACAGACCCCGAGTGAGAGAAGGAATCACGGTGGGGTTTAGGGCCTGAGTGTGTTCTGGTTTCAACCCTGCCCTGGCACTGCCTGATGGCCTGCAAGTGGCCTCAGGCCTGCTTAGTGCAGACAGCCCAGGTGTCCATCCACCCGTGCTGCTACTGGAGCCTGTGTTGGGGAGACCTTGCCCTGTGCCGGGGTATGGGATCTGGTCTGAGCACCCTGCCTGCAGCCCTCAGCCTCAGCTGTGTGGCTCAGCCCGGGTGCTGCGCCCGACTCCCCAGGGCTGTCTGGCTGCTGGGCCTGCTCAGCCTTCCTCCAGGCACCATAGAAAGTGCCCAGTTCCTCCTGCTGGGCACTCCTCCCACCAAGCCCTTCAGCAAGTGTCCAGTTGGTGGACTTGTGTACAGCATGCCCAGGCCAGGCCCCAGCACATCCCATCCCACCCTGGCACCTAGCGCTCTGCTGCAGTGCCCTTGGGATGTGGTGCTGGCTCATGGGCTGGGTTTCAGTCGATGGCAGGAGTAGGCCAGCTGTGCCTCTCTGCAGAGCGCCCATGTCCCGAGGTGGGTAGGCTTCAGTGAGGGTGATCAACCACCCCACTCGGGACCATTGAGGTCCTGGGATGGGCGGGGCAGAGGCTGCTCCTGTCCCCCCTGCTGAACACACAGCTTGTCCCCAGATGGGCACGAGTTTTCAGCCAGGACAGTTGGTCTGGGCACCTTCTCAGCATCTCCAGCCTCTGGAGCTGGGATTGGGTCGATCCATTCCTGCAAGCTGCCTTTCAGGAGTGAAGTGTTCTTTTAGAAGGACATGGGGTCCCCAGGTGCTGGCTGGAGGACCAGCTCCAGGACTTGCTCATTTCAGGCTGCTGGGATCTGAGGATGGGCCCTGGAGCAGGCAGCCATCTGCACGGGAGGCTGCCCTAGCCATGGCTTTTGGGTCCAGTGTCTACGGACCATTTCACACTGTGGGTCAAGCCTTTGGTGGAGGCTGGCCGTGGCCTGTGTTTTGGTCATGTACAGGTCATTCTTCCTTTTCCCAGCTGAAAGCTGAAAATCCCAAAGACCTCTCTCTGCCCAGTTGGCTTGCAGGGGTCAGAGCGTACCCACCTCTGTCATCTGCACTACCAATGCTGGCGCTCAGACCTGCGGGCGGGAGGTGTGGGAAGGTGCTGCCCTAGGCCGGCGTCCCTGTGTGTAGCTGCCCAGGCCTGGTGGGGACCTTTCTGCCAGGTCATCCTGGGGCTCAGAACTCGGTTCCCAGACTTTCAAACCCAGGGCCTCAGAGCCAGAGAGCTCGGGGCTCCCTGGGAGCCATCCTGGTTGTCCACATCATGGCCTCCACTGCCGGGGTCTGACTGTGAGTGCCGCTTGGCGGGCTCCCTGGACAGCAGCACTCTCTTCCAGGCCCCACGCATGGGCACCTTCATCGGTGTCTACCTGCCCTGCCTCCAGAACATCCTGGGCGTCATCCTCTTCCTGCGCCTGACGTGGATCGTGGGGGCAGCCGGTGTGCTGGAGTCCTTCCTCATCGTGTCGCTGTGCTGTACCTGCGTGAGTGACCGCCCTGGCCCTGTGGCCGGCCTCCTTGGAGGGCCTGGGTGTGGTGTCTTTGCCCGCGGGCAGTGCCATGGGTGCTGGGACCCTGTGCATCTGGCGGGGGCTCTGTCCCAGGCACCGCCTGTCCAGGCAGTGGGACGGCCTCCCCCTGAGCCTGGAGAAGCTGCTCTTCCTGTCCCCGGGGCCTTTGCCGGGCACTGTGCGGTGTTCACAGCCCCATGCGCATCACGTGCCAGTGCCCCTGGGAGGCCCCCATGCTGGCCTCACCAGCTACCAGCAAGGTTGCTGTCCAGTTCAGAGGGGCCTCGGGCACTTCTAGGACCCCATGGTAGAGAACAGGACCCAGGCCAGCAACTCCTCCAGGCCCAATGTGGGGGTGCCAGGGCTTCCTGCCTGCCTTGTGCTCCTGGTGGCCCAGGAGTCTTCTCTACCACTGCTGGCTTCCTCATCTGGTTTGTCCTCTGGTGCCCACAGCCTCCTCCACCCTGCTCTGGTCAGGAAGAGCTGTTCTAATCACAGGGTGACCTGGGGTGCTCTCTGGGAGGACTCAGCAGCACAGCCAAGCAGGAGTCCTCTTGAACATCTGCCCCCAGCTCAAGGCCCATGTTGCCCGGCCCTAGCTGGCCACTCCTGGGGTCCACAGACAGGCTCTCCTGAGCAAGAGCGGGTAGCTGGAGGCAGGGCCCTCCCTGGGTAAGTCAGACTCCCTGATGCCCCCAGGGAAGTGGACACTAGAAGGGGCTGCCTCTATCCCATGAGTACCCCACAGGGGTGCTCCTGTGTCCATGGGTGGGCTTAGGTACACCCCTAGTTTGGGTCCCTAGGGAGGTAGGCACCCAGATGGAGCCCACCTTTAGGACTGGGCTGTCTCCCAATCCAGGGTTTGCCTGTGGGTGCAAGGTGAAGCTTTGTGGTGGGCAGGAAAGGGCAGGCCTGGGCCTCTTGATCCTGGCCACTCAGTGGCTCCTTTGAGATCGGGAGCCCAGGAGTGAGTGGCTGGCCTCAGGCACCAGGGCCTTTCCTCCAAGGCTGCCTGTCTTTCTGCAGACGATGCTGACTGCCATCTCCATGAGTGCCATTGCTACCAACGGTGTGGTCCCAGGTAGGGCGCCAGTCTAGGGACCTGTCTGCCTTCACAGTGACGATGGCTCGGACCTCGGCCCTTGACTGAGGGTTGCCTGGGCATCGTGCTGCCCAGGGGTGCACAGCGTGGGCCCTGTTCTCAGGCCCAGTGCAGACACATCCCCACCTGCTGGCTGTCCTCTGTGACTGAGGATGGAGTTCTGAAGCACGTGACCCCAGCCCCCTCCTGTGCCCTGTGTGAGTGGCTGAACTGGCTTTGCACCCAGGTCCTGGCTTTGCCGCCCTCCTCCCCAGCCTCTGCTGGCTGAGCTTGAGGCAGAAAGCTCCCTGGCCTGGGCAGGACGGGGAGGGGCAGCTGGGCCTTCCTGCCCCCAGCCCCTTCCTCAGGCTCGGCCAGCTGGGGAGGCTGTCCAGGGCAGGACTTTGGGTGGGGGGA
The DNA here is from genome assembly GCA_004024805.1 of Geosciurus inauris. Classification (NCBI taxonomy): domain Eukaryota; kingdom Metazoa; phylum Chordata; class Mammalia; order Rodentia; family Sciuridae; genus Geosciurus; species Geosciurus inauris. The sequence goes on from PVHX01015936.1 coordinate 3,097, forward strand.
GGGTGTACCCCAGTAGTGCTCTGGACCTGCCTGGTGCCCTGCTGAGGTCTGATGGTCTGAGTCTAAGCCATCTCGCCAGTGGACAGACCAGGGAGGGAGGGCAGGCTGCGGCCCCCGGCCACACACTGAAGACTCTTCAAGGGTGGCGAGGAACACACAAGCAGCTCCTCAAGGAGCCACAGTGCTCCTCTGCCCTCTTTTTCTTAAAACGTCATGTGGCCCTCTCGGTGGGAGCCACTTGGGCTCTGGTGTGCAATGGCTGTTGACTGCCACCTACGCCAGCCTCTTTCCACAGGAGGGCTGACGCCAGGGCTCAGGATGAGGGCTTCTCCAGGTCCCCTGCAGTTCTGAGGGTGGGCTGGCCACGTCCCTTCTCACAGGGCTCTCCCGTGAGTGTGCTGCCCTCTGCCCTCTGAGCCTGCAGGGCTGGCACTCCCCGACGTGCTCTCTCTTGCTTGTAGCTGGAGGTTCGTATTACATGATATCCCGGTCGCTGGGGCCCGAGTTTGGAGGGGCCGTGGGCCTCTGCTTCTACCTGGGCACCACATTTGCAGGCGCCATGTACATCCTGGGCACCATCGAGATCTTTTTGGTGAGTGTGCTGTTTGCAGTGGTCCCACTGCCCAGGGACCTTGCTGCTGAAAGGTCACCATCCATGCGGCACCATCCATGCCTCCCGCTTGGCACCCAGGGTGCCCCTCCAGCTGTGCCCTATCCTGGACACCCTGTGTGTTGGGCTCTAGAGCCAAACTCCTGCCTCCTTGCCTTGTGGATGGAGTGCTGGGTGCTGGCTACATCCCAGGGGACACCCTCGCTGCCTCTCCGTGAGGAGCACCTGGTGCTTGCCTAGAGTACGCCTTCTGGGTAGTGCTCTGAGCCCTGAGTGGCAGTGTGGCCTCATGGTCTGTGCTCTCAGGAGAGAGGCCTGGAACTCCCCCTGCACAGCCCCCGACAGGACTCCGTCCCCTCCCGTGTTGTCCCTGCTTCTGGACGTGCCTTCTGGGCGACCTGTTTCTGCTCAGCTGCTGCTGCTGGCTGGCAGACAGTCTGCATCCGTTAGCAGAAGGCTTTCCCCCGGAGTCCAAGCTGCAGTGCGCTGGGGGTTTGGTGGACTGGAGCAGAGGTGTCCTGCGGGCTCTCAGAGACAGCACCTTTGGCCTTGAGTCCTGGAGACCTCGCCCTTCCCCCGCTTGCTTGATCCCAGAGCCAGTGCTTCCAGAAGACCCAGGCCCGAGCTGGAGCTGGAGCTGGGGCTGGAGCTGGGGCCATGGCTGGGCCTGGGCCTAGCCCGGGAGGCAGAGGGAGCTCAGCTCTGGGCTGGCCTCTACTCTGTGCAGCTTCCCTTGCAGAGGAGGCCTTCCTGCCTCACACGGGGACAAGGAGCTTGGGCTCACGCACATTCTGCCTCAGGTCAGGGCCGGGGCCTGAGACTGCTTCTGTTACCGAAGCTCAGTCCTTGTCCCCATGCCAGCAACAAGGACATGATTTTGACAAAAGAAAAGAGACGCTTTATTGCTTTGCTGGCAAAGAAGCAGCACAGGGACTCCTGTCCCAGAGGCTGCGGTTCTGCCCTCAGCAGGAGCAGGGCCTGTTAAAGAGGCGACTCAGAGGCTGCATCCCCGTGTTCTCTGTGGTGACTCACTTGCTAACTGGGGAGAGCCATTTCTGAGATCTGGTGCCCTCCCCAAAGTCTGGATTATTCTGTTGCTGTGGTGGGTGTGGACTCAGGACAGATGCCTCTTCCTAGGATGGGGAAGAATGGTAATCCTGTGTCCCCTGAGAATGGGGATGGGTGAGATTAGGGAGGAGCAGGGAGAGAGGGAGAAACATGTCCATTTGGAAGATAAGTTGCATTGGCTGAGCAGCAGGGACTGTGTTCAACGCATCAAGTGGACACTTACATTTTGAGCAAGTTCCTCATGCACCAGTTGGGGCTGGGCCACACCCAAGCAGCTAGGCTCTGGACTGTCACCCTCTGCCTGGCCAGTGTCTGCTGGTCCTAGGGCAGCACCAGGCTGGGCTGCTGGGATGGCAGGCTGTCACCTGGTGGCTCTTGGGAGGCTGCAGCTGGCTGGGGCTGCCAAAGGAGGAGGACAGTGAGCTAACCTGCCTCTCCAGGGCTGTGGGCCAGGAATCTGCCCCTCGCCACTCTGGCCTGTCTGCCAGGGAGAGCCTGGGGCAAGGTGACCCCTGGAAGGTGAGGGACAACCTTTCTTGCCTGGTCCCGGAAGCACCAGAGGTCAGAGGCTGGCCCATCTGGTGGACCGGGAGTGGCTCAAGGATGCGGAATTCCGGGCTGTGCCCGCTGCCTGTGGTTTGTGCAGAGGGGTCTCCACCAGAGCTTCTCGTGTCTCGGTGCCTAATGCGCCTTCTCTGCAGTCCGCGGGGTCTCGGGCCAGGAGCAGGGCCCTCCGGGCAAGCCGACCTTGCTCAGCTGCCTCACTCCCCACAGACCTACATCTCCCCCAGCGCAGCCATCTTCCAGGCCGCGGAGGCGGGCAGCGAGGCTGTGGCGCTGCTGCACAACATGCGTGTGTATGGCAGCTGCACGCTGGTGCTCATGGCCGTGGTGGTCTTCGTGGGCGTGAAGTACGTCAACAAGCTGGCCCTGGTCTTCCTGGCCTGTGTGGTACTCTCCATCCTGGCCATCTACGCCGGCGTCATCAAGACCGCCTTCGACCCGCCTGACATCCCGTGAGTGTGGGGCCTCTCGTGGTGATGCTGGCGGGGGCCCTTGGGGTTCTGCCCCCTCTCCCCTCATCCCCAGGCACTGGCTCTTCTCTGGGCATAGGCGTGGGCGTGGCGTCCTGGGTGGCCCTCCTTGCCTGGAGGAGCCAGGGTGCTGGGAGGTCCCTGTGCAGGTAGCAGGTCTGAGCGCACTGTGGGGACAGGAAGCTGTGCAGGCCCCACTCGCCCCTGGTGGCCCGCAGAAGGGTCTCCCGTGGGATCTTCCCTTGTTTCCCTTTGGGGTGGAGGTTAGGGGTGTGGCCAGCGTCACAGCATGTGCGCCTGCAGATGGGCCAGCACCTGCGGAGCAGAGCTAAAGGAGCCTGCTCCACTGGGCTGGCAGAGAGGGCCAGCGCTCCGCTGCAGCCTCGTGCCCAGTGCGGCCATTGCTGCATGTGCAGGTGGCCGGGTGGCCCTGAAGAGCCCAAACCGCCACAGCCTGGAGCAGGTGCTGGTCCCTGGCGGGTGGCCCTGGCTCTCACGGTGGGAGCGGCAGGGGTAAGAGGAGGGGTTTGCCGCTGCGCAGGGTCTGCCTCCTCGGGAACCGCACCCTGGCCAAGCGTGGCTTCGAGGTCTGTGCCAAGACGCATGTCGCCAGCAACGGCAGCAGGACCACCGCGCTCTGGAGCCTCTTCTGCAACAGCTCCAGCCCCAGCGCGTCCTGCGACGAGTATTTTACGCAGAACAACCTCACCGAGATCCAGGGCATCCCTGGTGTGGCCAGCGGAGTCCTCCTGGGTAAGCAAGGGCGGGGCTCTGCCGGGGAGGGGTGCGGTGCCCCAGCTGTCGCCAACCACTTCACCATGCTCGTGGGCACCTACTTGCCCTCCGTGAGGCCCTGGCTCTCCCCGAGCTGCAGAAGCCATCTGTGGTATGTCAAGCCAGCGAGTGCGCCTCCGAGCTGGTGGTTATCCTTGCCCCTGACCCAGAAGATGGCCTGGGGTCGGGGACAGGAGCAGTTCTAGGATGGCATGCGCTGGCTGTGGGCTGCAGCTGACCTGTTGTGTTTGGCTGGGCCTGTGTCTCTGCTGAGGCCCTGAGGGGGTGGCCTTCTGAGTAGGCCATGGTGGGGGCTTTGTGGGGCACAGAGGGTGAGTCTGGCCACGGGGAGGCCTGTGCGGAGGCCCGTGGTATGTGTAGGCGGCATGACCTAGGGGTCTGCCTGGGAGGTCTGTGGATGGTGAGGTACCTGGCACCCCTGGTCAGTGCATGCGGGGCCTGTGCTTAATGGTCCAGGACGTGGGCACCACCATCTGAAGCATGTGAGGGTTCCTCCAGTGCTGGAGTCTCGGCTCAGAGGTTTGGGGAGGGGATTCCCAGACGTGGTTCCTAGTGGGCATCCTCCTTTGAAGGTGGAGGCTTGGGAGAGTGTAAGCATTCCCAGGCCTCTATGGTAGCCTGCGTGGCCACAGGACCACTGACAGAAGGTTCTGGAATCTCAGGAGGACGTCTCTTTGCCTGGCCTGTTTTTCCTGCAGATAACCTGTGGAGCACGTACTCGGACAAGGGGGCGTTTGTGGAGAAGGAGAGTGTGCCGTCCGTGCCTGTGTCTGAGGAGAGCCGGGCCAGCGGGCTGCCCTACGTCCTCACAGACATCATGACCTACTTCACCATGCTCGTGGGCATCTACTTCCCCTCTGTGACGGGTGAAGCTCCTGTCCTCCCTCTGTCCCTCCCTGTGCTCTGCTCCTCCTCTGCCTGCCAGTGTAGACCCCCAGGAACATGTGAAATGGCCCAAGGTGGCTGCTGGGTTGCAGACGCCGTGCGCTGGTCCGCACAGCCCTGCAGTTGCCTTCTACAGAGCAGGCCAGCCAGGGCGCATCCCGTAGGGCCGTGGACCCACCACAGCTGGGCTTCCCCACGGTGCTGTTGGAGCAACGCCAGGCCCTGTGAGGACTGCCCCTGGGGGTCTGGCAGGAGAGGGCTGGCTGAGGGCTGGCCTGGCATGGCCAGCGCTGTCTCAGGGCTGTGTTCCTGCGATGCCTGGGGCCCGTCAGGCTGCAAGTCAGTCAGCACTGGGCTCCGTCCTCTGGAGTCTCTGACCTGGGAGCCCGAGGATGGACTGGGATCGCAGGGTCCTGGGCATGGTGGAGACCCCGCTGACCTCACTTTGCAGCTTGGAGGAGGTTATTGGGACCTCTGTCCCATGTGTGACCTGGGGGGTATCTGAGGTCCTCAGCCTGGGCCCCTGCAGCAGCCGTCCTGCTGAGTGGAAGGGTGAGGCCTGGGCTGTGCTTTCTGGGCCAGCTCGTCCAGAGGGACAGTGGCTGCAGATGCCTGTGGTGGCAGTTGTGGCCCTGCTGAGGACCTCGGGCCGTCTTGCCAGGGCCGCCTTCTCTGGGTTTGCCTGTCACATCAGCTCCTCCCGTCTTCCTCTGCAGGTATCATGGCAGGATCCAACCGTTCTGGAGACCTCAAGGATGCCCAGAAGTCCATCCCCACGGGGACCATCTTGGCGATTGTGACCACGTCTTTTATCTGTATCCTTGAAAGTGTCCTGGCCTCCCCTTCCACAGCAGCAACCTGTGGGGGGCTTTCTGGTTTGGGGTGGGTCCTGGCTGTGCCTCCACCCTCCCTGGAGCTGGGGGTGCCGTGTGCGATGTTCCCAAGCCAAGTGTGACAGCTGGGCTCCCTCACAGTTGGCCACGTGACATGATGGGACCCGTGTGGCCACAGCAGACAGTGTCTGTTGTGCACTCTGACCAGGGTGAGCTCTGAGAAGCAGGGCCAGAGGCTTCAGGCTCCAGGGTGTTTTCCTTCCAGCCGAGGTCTGTCCTGGCCAGCGTCTCCTGCTGTTCCCCGTACACACGCAGCAGGCCAGGTGTATTCTGACCACCTGGAGCCCTGGGCAGAGACAGAGAGTGGGGAGGACCTGAGGACCATGGGGCCTGGTGGTGGGTCAGGGTGTGGGAATGGGGACTCCGGAGACACTGGCCTGGGAGGCCCACCTGGAGCCTGGGGTGGACCCTGCTGGCCAGTGCGTCACCACCCCCCTCCCAGCCTGCTGTGCTGTTACTCTGGACTGACCAACCTTGACCTGGCTGCAGATCTCTCCTGCATAGTGCTTTTTGGGGCCTGCATTGAAGGAGTGGTCTTACGAGATAAGTGCGTTGGTTTTCACGGTGGCTGGGGCAGGCTTGTGTGGTCAGCACCCCCTTCCTGAGGACAGCTTCAGCTTTGAAGTTGAAACCACCCTAGAGCCTTGCAGCTCCACATCTGAGCTGAGAGCCCTTGTGCTGGGTCGGGTGCCCTTGGCCTGACCGAGGTGTTGATGAGTCACCAGCTGGGCCTGGAGCCTGGGGAGCCTTTGGGCATAAACACCCATGCCGGGCAGGTGCGGAGCAGGCACACAGGTCCAGGACGGCTGAGGCACAGCTGCTGGGTGGGGAGCAGTGGAGCTGGAGCCTCATGGGGTCTCTGACGGGAGACGGGTGCTGGCAGGCCCGTGGCAAGGCTGCTTCTGCAGAAGGGCACAGCGCCCACTTGGCTAGGGCTTCCCTGCTCCCACGTGTGGCCTGGCAGGGAGCAGTGCCCTCAACACCAAAACCCCTCAGCGTCCTGGCCAAGCCGCACAGACCTGGTGGCGTCTCTGGTCAGGTCTGGTCCACTCCCTGTCCTTCTGCGGAGCTCCCTGGCCCCTCCACCACGATGCCCGCTCGCTTGTCTTGATGCATCTTTTGGAAGCTATACTAACCACCCATCCTGTCTGCCTGCAGGTTCGGGGAGGCCCTGCAAGGGAACCTGGTCATCGGCATGCTGGCCTGGCCGTCCCCCTGGGTCATTGTCATCGGCTCCTTCTTCTCCACATGTGGCGCTGGCCTGCAGAGCCTGACCGGGGCACCCCGTCTGCTGCAAGCCATTGCCCACGACGGCATTGTGCCCTTCCTGCAGGTGAGCCCTTGGCCCAGGCGGCAGCGGGTGGACATCGGGTTCCTGCTAAGGGAAGGAGACCTTGGGAAGGTCAAGGCCATGCATGTGAGGGTCCCTGAGGGGCTGCTCCCACACTGTGGCCTTAGGGTAAAGGGAGTGGACACGTTCTGCCCCGACCCTGTGATGGTCATTGTCCTTCCGGATGCAGAGCAGCCCCACTCACCAGGCCTGCAGATGCTTCTGGGGTCCACCCTGGGAGCAGCTGTGAGCACCACTGTTGGTCCTCCTGGCCTGAGGAGGGCGCACTCTGCTGCCCCACTGCTGTGGGGCCTGGGCCTGGGCGTCGACCAGCCTCCTACAGTGACCAGGAGGCTGGTGATGCAGATGACTGCACCACTCCTGGGCGACTTAGCAAGACCCCACCTCAAAATGAAAAGGGCTGGGGACATAGCTCAGTGGCAGAGCGCTTGTTCAGCACAAGTGAGGCCCTGGGTCCTGTCCTTAGCAGCCCCGGCCCCCAGCGTGCACGTGTACACACAGGAGAAAGCACACCTTCTCTGAGCTCTGGAGGCTGACATCAGCTTGAGGTGTCACAGGGCTGGCTCTCGGGGCCTCTCCCAGGGCCTTCTGGGCCCCGCTGGGTCTGGCCTGGTGACCTGTGGTGGAGGTCGGCTCCTCTTGTCTTACGTCTTCTCTGGCGGCACCTGCTGGTGGGCATTGGGTGGCTCACCATGCTGGAGACCTTTTCCTACCCCAGCCCACCTGCCCGCCTCCCTGCAGGTGTTCGGCCATGGGAAGGCCAACGGGGAGCCCACCTGGGCCCTGCTGCTCACGACCCTCATCTGTGAAACGGGCATCCTCATTGCCTCCCTGGACAGCGTGGCCCCCATCCTGTCCATGTGAGTGGGCATGTGAGAGCACAGGGATTGAGGGTGTGGGGACATGGCCACTGCATTCGGGAAGGTGCAGTAGATAGCCAGAGCAGCAGGCCACAGGGCCACATGGGTGCCAAGCTGGCCGGTCAACCAAGGCCAGTGTGGGGGACCCTAGTGTGGACGGGGAACCCTATGGTGGGGGGACCGTGGTGTGGACAGGGACTCCATGGTGGGAGGACCGTGGTGTGGACAGGGACTCCATGGTGGGAGGACCGTGGTGTGGACGGGAGGCCCCGTGGTGTGGAGGAGGGACCGTGGTATGGACGGGGGACCCTGTGGGGTGGGGACCGTGGTGTGGACGAGGGACCCCGTGGGGTGGGGACTGTGGTATGGACTGGGGACCCTGTGGAATGGGACCATGGTGTGGACGGGAGACCCTGTGGTGTGGAAGAGGGACCGTGGTATGGACGGGGGACCCCATGGGGTGGGGACCGTGGTGTGGACGGGGGCCCATGGAGCGGGACCATGGTGTGGACAGGGGCCCGTGGAGGGCAGTGGTGAGCAGAGCGGAGGCGGGGTAGCTGGTCGGGCAGCACTGACTGAGGCCCTCTGCTGCCTGCCGGCCACAGGTTCTTCCTCATGTGCTACATGTTCGTAAACCTGGCCTGTGCCGTGCAGACCCTGCTGCGCACGCCAAACTGGCGTCCACGCTTCAAGTACTACCACTGGTAAGGACATCCTCACACCTGGCTGCCCCTGGGCCCGGAGCCTGTGGCCTGTCTGCCTCTGGGCTCTGTCCACCCCAGCGCACGTGTAGGCCTCACGGGCCACCTGCGGTCAGCCTGTACTGGGAGGGCCCAGTGGGCAGGTGGCCAGGATGTTTTCCCAGCATTTAGGAAGGGCAGCATTTGTGGGCGGCCGCACGGGTGCTGGACCAGGGCTGAGTGGGCAGTGCCTGCGCTGTGCGCCCCCAGGACCCTGTCCTTCCTCGGCATGAGCCTGTGCCTGGCCCTGATGTTCATCTGCTCCTGGTACTATGCTCTTGTCGCCATGCTCATAGCCGGCTGCATCTACAAGTACATCGAGTACCGCGGGTGAGTGGCCCCCGTGGCTGTGCCCTGTCCCTGACCAAGGCCCTGAATCTAGCCTGGCAGAATGGGTTGCTTAAGAAAGTGGGAGGTGGCCAGCATGGCCCCAGCTCGTCCCTCCTGCCCTTGGTGTCCTTCTGTCTTGAACTCTGATCTGTTGTGATCTGGGCCAGTTCCCTCTATATCATGGCTCCTTGCCCTCTGGGCTCTCCCAGGAGACTCAGCCTGTTTGATGGCCCACCTGGCCCTGATGGAAGTGGGTCCCAGGGCAGAAAGTGTTCTCCCTTTCTGGTAGCTGGACAGGGGTTGGGGTCCCTGGCCAGCTCTGCCCAAGGTCACTGCCTGATCTTTAGAGCACCATGTCCTTCACTTGAATTGTTGACCCTGGTGGTCAGTCCCATGCAGGGGGTCCCTGCTGCCTTTACTTCCCTGTTGCACCCCATGTCCCTACTGCCTCCGAAGGCTGCTCCTATCTCAGGTGCCCTGCCAGAGGTACTGCTGGGACCAGCACCTCCCTCTGCCCCCGCAGGGCCGAGAAGGAGTGGGGAGACGGCATCAGGGGCCTGTCTCTGAACGCCGCCCGCTATGCCTTGCTGCGCCTGGAGCACGGGCCCCCCCACACCAAGAACTGGAGGTGAGCATGCCCCGCAGCCCCCAGGTGGCAGAGGAGCAAGGGTGCCCCCGACTGGGAAGTGTTTGTCCCGAAGCCTCTGCCCTCAGCCCATTGGGCAGGTGGGGCCACCACAGATGATGAGTCACCAGGGTGGGTCCTGAGCCACCAACAGGCCACCAGGCAGAGTGGCTGGAGAAGGGGTGAGCGTCCCTGCTTGCTGGGTGTGGCAGCTGGCTCTGCTCAAACTCTGGGTGTAGAGGGGCAGAGGTCCCCTCCACCTCCAGGGGCTTTGACCTGCCCCGAAGGCCCTGGCCTTTGTGGCCAGCAGGGGAGGCCCTGTCTCGTGCTCCAGGTCCTCGGACACAGCCTGGCACGTGCCCCTCCTGCCCACGTCCCTCTTGCTTCACCTGTCCCCCATTCCGCATGCCCCCACCCTTTCCGTTGATGGCAGGGTCCCGACTACATGTTGCCATGGTAACTGCTGTGCCCTCCTCAGGCCCCAGGTGCTGGTGATGTTGAACCTGGACGTCCAGCAGTGTGTGAAGCACCCCCGCCTGCTGTCCTTTGCCTCGCAGCTGAAGGCGGGCAAGGGCCTCACCATCGTGGGCTCGGTGCTGGAAGGCACCTACCTGGACCGGCACACGGAGGCACAGCAGGCCGAGGAGGTGGGTAGGCAGGTGGCAGTGTGCAGGTGGGTGGCGTGCAGGAGGGCGGCGTGCAGACACGGAGGGCGGCGCACAGGAGGGCGTGCAGGAGGGCGGCGCGCAGGTGGCGGCGCGCGCAGGAGGGCGGTGTGCAGGAGGGCGGTGTGCAAACACGGAGGGCGGTGTGCAGACACGGAGGGCGGTGTGCAGACACGGAGGGCGGTGTGCAGACATGGAGGGCGGTGTGCAGACACGGAGGGCGGTGTGCAGACACGGAGGGCGCCCAGAGCGCCATCCGCCACAATGCGTGGGAGCTGTCCTAGGTGCGCGTGGCCTTCCTGTCATGAAGCCGGGTGGCAGGTCTGAAATGGGCAGGAGAGAGAGTCTGGGCAGCCAGACGTGCCCTGCAGAGACCTGAGGGGCTGCAGCCGGCTTCCTTCCAGGGTTCAGAGCCCGGGTAACAGCTTGACCGTGTGAGGGCTGCCGCTGCCCGACTGCCCATCCCAGCTCTGTGGACAGGGTGCAGTGAGGGACCTGAGCCTCCTTTGCTCAGTGCTGTGCTGGCCGACACCTGCTGCCCACAGCCTGGTGGCTCTGTGACACTTGGGTTCATGCGACTTGTGGTTTCTTATTTCCTAACCTTCGCACCTGTGTGTGGGAGGAGCCGCAGCCCTCAGGGGAGGGGGCCTGCTCTGAGCCACCTGCCCTGGCTGCCTCTGCAGCCCGGGTCCTGTCACCTGACCCCCCGCCCTGTGACGCGCTCCATTTGGAACCAGCTGTGCCTGCTGGCAGCTTTGGCGCCATATGGCGCAGACCCCGCCCCGCTGTTCCTTCTTGGGTCCTGGGGGCCCAGAGTGCCTGGTCTCACTGGCATGTCCTGCAGGGCACCCTCTGCTGTCTGCGTGTCTCAGCCCCACGGCCCACCCAGCCCTCGTCTAGTCCAGGCTGGTGGCCTGTGGCTGCTGTGCACGGCCCCGGGGAGCTGCTGAGCTCAGGCACCGCTGGGACCTCCAGCCTCGGGTCACTCCAAGGCTCAGCGCCTACAGGGAGGGCAGGAGAGGCCAGAAGCTCTCAGTGGGTCAGGACACTGGCTGCCCTTGCCGTGAACCCAGAGGTAACCCGCTGTTGTCCCAGCGGTTGACTGGCACCTGCCAAGGCATCGGGGGCTGCTCGGGCGGCTTAGCCTGGTGGCTCCCTATGTCTGGCCCAACAGCTGGTCCTGTTATGGGAATGGCCTGCGCCCAGGCCTGAGCGCCCCCTTCTGGGGTGCTGGGCTGGCACCCATAGCCTCATGCAAGTGCCCCACCGCTGAGCCCCACCTGGTCCTGGTCAGAGGATTTTAATCTCCAAGTATTTTTTCGCTGAGAACTCTTTGAAGGGCCCGAGGGGTGCATGCTTGGTTAAGGTGGAGCCCAGGCCCATAGCCCCGAGAGCTGTGCGAAAGGGCTGGCCACCTGAGAGCTGGCTTCCTCACTGACCAGCAGTCAGGAAGCAGCCATCCAGGGCCCAGCCGTCCCCAGGCCAGCGTCGGGGCCTGTGACAAGCTTTCCCTTGGAGCTGTGTGCTCTAACCAGACTCGAAGTTAGTGGCATAAGAATAAGAACAACCTCAGGAAGTCTTCAAATCACAAAAGCTCTTCTTCTCTGTGGCTTGTTAGAGCCCTGGAGTTAGAGCCTACTGCACACTGCATTGCTGGACAGGGACGGGGCTTGGTGTGGGCCACTCGGCTTACCCAACCCGACGCCGTCTGTGGACACCTGTCCGGAGCCTGTGGCAGGAGCACTAGCTTAGCAGGGATCTGCGGCACCACATCCGATGCACTCAGGTGGCCTCGTGGCTGAGACGCAGCCACCTCCCTGGGTGGCAGCTGCCTGCTTCTTCCCTGAAGTCTCCAGCAGGGACCTGCCTTTCCCTCAGCCAGGAGCAGCTCTTTCTCACAGGCTGGTCTGTACCCCTTTGGGGCAGCATGTTCAGACAGTTCCTGACTTGAGCTAATTCTAAAAGCGGAACACATCTGTGGTCCCCACGCTCTGCCCTGCCCTGCCCTGCCCTGGGAGGTCCGTGTGTGACAGAGATGTCCAGGGAGTGAGGCCAGGGGCTGGCGGGAGGGAGAAGTAGGGTTTTGCCAGGTAAATGGCTGGTGAGCCCCAGGTAAGCTGTGATGCTGGGTGATGTCACCGCAGGGCTGATGCAGCGGCAGCTGAAACTGCAGAGTAGGGAGGGAAGTAGCTGCAGCCCCCAGGGGGCCTCGCGTGGCTGCTGGAGGCTCCAGGCTGGGTCCCTCTGAACTTGGCCTCTATCTTCCCCTGCTTCCTCTCCTTCTCTGTCTAGTCTCTGCCTGGCTCTTACACGGACACTTGCTGCTGGATTCAGGGTCCAGCGCCAAGTGTCTGTGTAATTTCAGCTACATGTGCAAGGACACCTTCCAAATAAGGTCACGTCCTCAGGTTCTGTGATTGGGAAGGGGGCATCTCTTTGGGGGCCACCATTCAACCCTCTGCAGTCCACCTCCTGGCCCCCAAAGTTCACTCTCTCGAGTGCAAAATGTTCATGGCGTCACGATGTCACCAAAAGCTTCAACTGCTGCTGCTCCAGCTCAGCCACAAATCCCATCCAGTGCTGCCCTCTGCACCACCTCGGTGGTGTCATGAGTCTCAGGGCAGGGTCTCCACGCTCAGATGTGGACAGCAGGTGTCTACATGGCAGACATTCCTGTTCCAAAAGGGCAAGATCGGGGACAACCAGGAGCACGAGTTTGAAGCCAGCGTGGAGGTACCTCCCGGTGCCAGAGACTAGCAAGCTCCTCAGTGGCTGAGACCCCTGCGCCCCATGGGGACCCTAGAGCCCAGCCACTAGGGCAGAAGCCACAGCTTAGTGGCACACATCATGGATGGATGGCACGTGTCCAGCCTCCCCTGGATGTTTGGCTGCTGAGAGTCGCTGCCAGGCAGATGCGGCCCTGGCAGAAGGGCAGCGACGGTGGCATCGTCCAGCTTCTTGTTTTGAATCCCCCCTGCTCTGCATAAGTAACTAGGTCCTACTGACCCATTCAGGTGGTGTCCAGTGTGCTGGGCATGTGGCATGTGGCCCAGGGTCCACTAGCAGTGGTGATCTGGGGACGACATAGCTCTGAAGAGCCTCCTGGGGCAGGTGCCCGATGGTGACCCTCCTTGGCAACTGTGCCTGTGCTGTCAGGCACACTGCTCTGTGCCTGTCCTTACACTTGTGCATGCATGGCTGGCCACTGCAGGGCCACGGCCACGAGGCCCTTGCACGGGTGCTGCCCTCACACTCTGCACACTGTCTCCTACAGAACATCCGGCTCCTCATGGGCCTGGAGAAGACCAAAGGCTTCTGCCAGCTAGTGGTGTCGTCCAACCTGCGGGACGGCATGTCGCACCTGATCCAGTCGGCTGGCCTAGGCGGCATGAAGCACAACACGGTGCTCATGGCCTGGCCCGAGTCCTGGAAGCAGGAGGACAACCCTTTCTCCTGGAAGAACTTCGTTGGTGGGTGTGATGGCCGGCACTCTGCAGCTCTGCCATCCCCAGGCCCCTGTGTCGTCTCTCCCCACTCTGGTCTTGAGGTCACCAGGCCCGAGCATGTTCCTTGGGGCCATGGAAAGCCTGTGCCACAGTGTCACTGGACAAGCAAATGGCCACTGGGCAGTCTTGAGGCTCCACCCTTCCCTAGAGCCCTGTCCTCAAGTTGGGGGTCCCCGGGCTGTGAGGTATAGCCTCTGTGGCGGGGCCTGGAGGACCTGGTACATGAGGGCCCCTTGATGCCAGCCCTGGGCAGGGGCTTCACAGAGACCCTCCTCCCTATGGCTGGAGGGGCTGGCCCTCCATGAGGTCGCAGGTCAGTGTGCCCTCGTGACCCACGGCTGCCACCTCTCCACAGACACGGTCCGCGATACCACGGCGGCCCAGCAGGCCTTGCTGGTCGCCAAAAACATCGACTTGTTCCCGCAAAACCAGGAGCGCTTCAGTGGGGGCAGCATTGATGTGTGGTGGATCGTGCACGATGGCGGGATGCTCATGCTGCTGCCCTTCCTGCTGCGCCAGCACAAGGTGGGCTGGGCCCCAGGCCACAGGGCCACCGTGCCCACCAGGGCTCCCGTGCACAGGGGCTCTGGGGCGGCGGGGCAGGCAGGGCTCACCAGGCGGGGACGCCGGCTTCATCCCCAGGTGTGGCGCAAGTGCCCGATGCGCATCTTCACGGTGGCCCAGGAGGACGACAACAGCATCCGGATGAAGAAGGACCTGCAGGTGCTGCTGTACCACCTGAGGATCAACGCCCAGGTGGAGGTGGTGGAGATGGTGCGTGTGCCGGGCTGGCTGGCCCGGGGCTCTGTGGTGGAGGTGGTGGAGGTGGTGGAGGTGGTGGAGGTGGTGGAGGTGGTGCGTGTGCCGGGCTGGCTGGCCCGGGGCTCTGTGGTGGAGGTGGTGGAGGTGGTGGAGATGGTGCATGTGCTGGGCTGGCTGGCCCAGGGCTCTGTGGTGGAGGTGGTGGAGGTGGTGGAGTTGGTGCGTGTGCCGGGCTGGCTGGCCCGGGGCTCTGTGGTGGAGGTTGTGGAGGTGGTGGAGGTGGTGCGTGTGCCGGGCTGGCTGGCCCGGGGCTCTGTGGTGGAGGTGGTGGAGGTGGTGCATGTGCCGGGCTGGCTGGCCCGGGGCTCTGTGGTGGAGGTGGTAGAGATGGTGCGTGTGCCAGGCTGGCCGGCCGACCTGGGGCAACACAGTGTCCCCAGTGTCCCTGGCTGATGTCTGTGTGGCCTGGACATGCTGCCACCCCAAGTAGCCTGTGGTGCCTGCTGCCTCTTCCTGCCAGCCTGCTCAGGCACCGTACGTGTGCCTGCCCGCAGGAGATTGACACATGGTCCCACAGCTGGAAATAACCAGCCGTCTGGCTGGACAGGGTTGTCGGTCAGTGAGGTCAGCCTGGGGCAAAGTGTAGGACAAGGGTGACGATGCGTGATTTTTGTGAACAGTGTCCACTGAGTCCCAGCTGCCTCCAGAGAGCGAGGCTGGTGAGGAGGCCTGGGCAGGTTGTATGTCCATCCCAGCATGGCCCCGGGGCCCCAGGTGCTGCATGCTGCTCATGCAGCTGTGTGGCCAGAAAGGAGGTGCCTGCACCTGCGCCTTGGGCTTGCTCCTGGGCTGTGCCATGATTTAGCAGTGCACGTCCACACAGACAGCTCCTGGGTCTTGATCATGGGTGACGCCCAGTGAGCACAGGCCCTCCCCAGCTTGAGGGAATCTGCAGCCCTGTCCCTGGAGTAGAGCTGCTAGGGTGGGATCGGGTGGAAACTATCCCCAAGGGCCTGTCGCCCTCCTGCAGTGATGTGGGGAGGCCCCGGCGGGAGTGGAGTGCTGGCCGCCCAGTGCCCGTGGGCAGCTCCAGCGTCTTACCTGAGTTTGCGCCTCTGATCCTGAGCGAGGCCGGCATCTGCCTGGGCATCGCCGATGACCCTTGGTATTCTGCTCTTGGTCTCCATGGAGCCGTGTCCTTGGCTGGTCCTGCTCTGGGGGAGCTTCCTGAGGCCAGGAGCAGGTTGAGCACCCCTCCCTGTCCTCACACTCACTGTCCAGTACTGTGCATCAATCTGGACAAGCCTTTTCCCCTGGGAGTGGCCGCCTGCATGGTGGCCTTAGCCTATGCAGCCCTTGGGGTCCATCTGCTCTGACTGGTGGCACACATGTCACAAGAGCTGCCTGGGAGGAGTTGAGGCCTCAGGATAGCAGGGGCTGGACAGGGAGGCAGGCAGGCCAGCCACGTTCTCTGGACCTCACAGCGCCTGTGGGCATGGCCACCCAGCCCAAGCCTGCCATGCCAGCCGGCTCAGGGTGGCCTCCCCAAAGCCCCACCAGTGGCCCAGGGTGACTCATCAGGTGGAGTGGGTCCCTGCAACAGCCATGGTTCAGGCTGAGTGCAGTGGGCAGGGCGGCTCTGGGTGTGCAGAGGGGACCGGGCTCCCTGGGCAGCAGCACCTAGCGCTGTCCCCTGCGGGTCCAGCAGCATGAGCTCGCTGCACATAGAAAGCAACACGGTGGCTGGCAAACCCTGCGGCACCAGCTGCATGCCCTGCCCAGGACCCGGGCGTCCTGTGTGCGCCGTCAGCGTGTGGGGGCAAGTTCTTTCCTTGCTGCCCACGTGTTGGTGGCAGAGGGCCTGGGAGGGGCACAGGGCAGCAGAGCCTGCCAGCTGTGACTGCCGACCACACCGTGACACTTGGGCCCACACGCCTCCCCAAGCTACCCCAGGCCCGGGCTGTGGCTCCCACAGGGGCCATGCAGGGCTCGGGCACAGCTGCCCGCCAGCTCAGGCCAGAGTGCTAAGGACTCGTGAGCCCACTGAGGACACTTGACTGCTGGGTGTGCTGTTCACTTCAGTGCTGTGCAACTTCTAGGTTGAAAACGACATCTCTGCATTCACCTATGAGAAGACCTTGATGATGGAGCAGAGGTCCCAGATGCTGAAGCAGATGCAGCTGTCCAGGAACGAGCGGGAGAGAGAGGTGCGTGTGGGCCTGGAGCCGGACCTCGCAGGACACGCGGCCCAGGCGTGGAGGAGCGCGGGGGACACGCGGCCCGGGCGCGGAGGAGCGCGGGGGACACGCGGCCCGGGTGTGGAGGAGCGTGCGAGGGGGTTGGGATGGGAGTGGTGGAGGCACCACTTGCCCCCCAAGGCCCGCGGAGTCCACGGCAGGAGTGGTGGGCAGGGAGCCACGCGTGGCCCTGGCTCCGAGGACGAGCCTGGCCTGCACGCAGCAGGGCTTGCTGTTGGTGAGGGCTGCTGTGTCCTCTGGTGCCCCGGGTGGTGTGACCTGAGCACTGGCATCTCCTGGCCACTTCCACTCGGAATGGCCAGCAGGGTGACTTCTGCCTGAGTGGCGGTCACCTGCCAGGCCTCGCGCCCACAGCCCTGGATCTGCAGTTTGGTAAGAGAGGGGGCTGCTCTGTGGGGTCAGTGTCAGCTCCCTGTCCCCAGTCCCGCACGGCCCCTGGCCCGACTACTGAGGACCGCCCCGTGTGGGTTGGCGCGTGGCTCCATGTGGCCTTTGGGGCCAGGAGAGGAAGGCGATGCCAGAGGAGACCGAGAGGAGCAGTGAGCAGCAGATCTGAAGGCCCAGGAGACAGCTTTCCCAGGGCTGGGGACAGCCGGGGGTCCCAGGCCAGCTGCTTTGAAGTCCCCTTGTTCTGCAGACAGCCTGGCTCATTGGCCACTGTCCACTGGGTGGCTCTGGTGAGCTGCTGGCTGTGCTGACCCCTGCGCTTCTCCGCCAGGCCCAGCTGGTCCATGACAGGAACACTGCGTCCCATGCCGCGGCCACCAGGCCCCAGGCCCCATCGACACCCGACAAGGTGCAGATGACCTGGACAAAGGAGAAGCTGACTGCAGAGAAGCACAGGAGCAAGGAGGCCAGTGCCCCTGGGTTCAAGGACCTCTTCAACCTGAAGCCGTGAGTGTCAGGAGGCCTCAGGCAGAGCCAGGCCCTGCGTCCCCGCCGGTCCACAGACCCCTCTGACCACCTCCTTAGTGCCAGGGAGCTGGGTGGGGAGGCAGGTCTGAGCTGCAGGGCCCGCCCTGTTCTGCTGGTGATGGCCTCCCACAGCTGTGGCACCTCAGGCGAGCTGGCTTCCCGTCAGGCCAGTAGCTCCAGCTGGCGTCTGCTATACCAAGAGCCCTGGGGCCACTGAGGGTCCCTGGAGGTGCAGCTGTGGCTTAGTCCCATGTCCAGCTGTGGCCCGACTGAGCCTGCAATTGTGGAGCTGACCCTCAGGCCCTGGGTTCTCAGGGAGGGCAGGGGGGGTTCCAGGCCCAGCGCTGCCCGCGGGGGTGCACCTGGGCATGGCCAGCGTGGGTTCCACGGAGTGACGTGCTCTTCATGTCTTTTCTCTTCCTTTAGAGAATGGGGACACCTGTAAGTCCACTGCCTCGCTTGGGCTGCCGTGGTCTGGTTGCTTGCATGTCTCTGCTCTGCCCCCGCGTGTCCCGCCCAGCCCACTCCTCCGCAGGCCGTGGTTTCCTAAGTGACACCCACAGGCAGTCCACGGACGGTCCTGAGGGAGCACAGAGCGGGCGAGTGCTTGCCCTCAGCTAGTGAAGTCCCCACACCCTCCCGGCCAGGCGGCCCCTTGGGGAGCGACCTCCTTCAGCTCTGGGGAGGACGCTGTGGATCAGTTCCCCCTGTGATCAGGCTTGCGAGGACCCAGGGTCCAGGGCCGCGGCTGGGGGCCAGGCGGGGCGTCTGAGGCGGGGAGCACGCAGCTGGGCTCCAGGCTGCCCAGCTGCTCGTCGTGAGAGGGCCATCCTGGCAGGCCCTGCCTGGAGCTGCTGTTGTCTGTCCCTCTGCCCGTCTGTCGGTCCCCCTCCCCCTCGGCAGTAACCTGCACTGTTGGGTTTAAGGCAGGTGGTGCCCAGGGCAGTGTCAGAGCTGTGTACCGGAGAGGGTGCCTCAGCCATGCGGCTGGAGCAGCCGGGAGGCTGCGCCCTTGGGAGCCCTGTCTTCTGCCGTGTGTGCGTCTGGAGGCGCCTCCGATGGCTCAGTTAGAAACAGCAGGTGCAGCACGCTGCAGCCCTCCTGTGCACGCACCTGGGTGTGCGTGTGCAACACACGAGCTCTCCTTCCCGTCCTGGGCTCACCTCTGCTGGCGAGGGTCAGTATGCCCTGGAAGGTCAAGGTCAGGCCCCTCTTTGGGTCAGCCTAGATATGAGATGTGCTGACACCTCGCTGTGTCCCCAGAGCACGCTGTGTGTCCATGTCATGTTGGTGTCAGCATGTTGCGGTGTCGGTGAGCACGGCTGGTGTGCGAGTGTGCACACGTGTGCATGTCCGTGCTCTCTGTGTCTTGGTGGACCTCTCAGTGCTGGTGTGGACCTCACCTGCACCTCCTCTGCCCACTGGGCGCCCTGTTGGTCCCTCTGGCTCCCAGCTGTGGACAGGTCTGGAGAGGCAGGTGTTTCCCTTGCTGTGGATTTGCAGTCGGACTGGGAGCAGGGGCAGGTTTTGTCAGATATTAGAACCCCAGGGCCACTGTGGCGCTATGACCTCCATGGGATGTGTCCCCAGGAACCCAGCCTGGCCTCTGAGACTGAGGTCCTGTGACCCCAGGCCCTCACCCCGTGGGTCCCTTGGCACGCCCTTGCCCTTCTTGAACCCCGTTTGCCCTACGGTGACTGGCCTCCCAGGGCTGTGGACTCAGGGTTCTTATCCTGGAGTCCTCCAGGGTGTCATGGGGAGACTGATCAACTCAGACTGAACGGGAGGGCGAAGAGGGCGCCTGCTGCTGTTTCCACCTGGTGGCTGTAAGTGGATGTGTTTGGCTCGACGGTGGAGCTGAGCAGAGGGTGCCGACACAGGACACCACAGGGCCTTTCCCTGACCCTACGTGGTGGCCTCTGCACAAGGCTGTGGGCAGACTAAGCAGGGCTGGCCACATGCCACCCATGACAGCGTCAGCATGTTAGCTGGATCTTCCAGCACAGACAGAAACGCAGGCGCCAGTTCTGCAGGTGGCTGACCAGGCTACCTAGAGAAAGGACTGTGGCCTCCTGGTCGGGGTTGTCTGGGGTAAACAGAGGCAAGGCATCCGTCCTCTGGGTGCCTGCACGGGCCGGTGCGCACAGTCTGCAGCGCCCCGGCCTGACATGGCCACCCCTGGGCCTCGCTCCTAGGGACACTGAGGAGTGCAGCACTGGCACCGGAGGGGAGGACAGCAGCAGTAGCTGGCCTGTACCCCAGGCCAGAGGCTCTCGTCCACCAGCTGCCCGGCTGCAGCGTTGCTGGGGGCCGAGGCTGGGGCTGGAGGGGCCAGGTGGCTGGGCTCTCTGCTGAGTCCCGGCCGCATTGCATGGACCTGTGAATGGCAGCCCTGTGGTGACCGCTTGGCGGGTGGGATGCTCTGGGTGCTTCTCTCCTGAGCACTGACCCTCCGGACCCAAAGCCTCTGCCCAGTTTGGTGGATCTGCGCTTGGCAGCCGCTGAGCCAGAATCAGGAGCGATGCCGGGGTTTCAGCAGGGTTGTGTCAGAGCCCCGAGGCGCAGCCCATGGCCCATTTCCACGCCCGCCCAGACAGCCGCTGCCCGCGCACCCCGCTTGCGCCTGCGAGCTCTGCCTTGAGACACCACGTGCTCCCGTAGCTACCAGCCCTGCTCATGGTCGCTAGAGGCCTGGCGGTGGTCGTGGCGCTCGGTCGGGAAAGCTGGCAGGTGCTTCCTGCTGCTCCAGCGCCTACCCTGGCCCGCCCCAAGGGCTTCTGTGGGACTGCCCGCTGGACCCTTAGGGGAGCTGGGGGATGAGCCAGGCTGGAGGCCTCCCACCCACTGCCGCCGCCCCTCCCGCAGGGACCAGTCCAACGTCAGGAGGATGCACACTGCGGTGAAGCTGAACGGCGTCGTCCTCAGCAGGTCCCAGGACGCCCAGCTGGTCCTGCTGAACATGCCAGGGCCCCCCCGAAACCGGCAGGGGGACGAGAACTGTATCCTTTCCCAGGACGCTGCCTGCAGAGACACTGGAGGTGCAGCTGTAGAGCGGCTTCTGAGTCTGGCTGGGCCGAGCTTTGTGCCTCCTCTTGTCCAAACAGAGGCCCCCAAGGCAAGTGGGCAGGGGCCCACCTGGGGTCACCGTGCCAGAACACAGGTCCCACCGCACGCACCCTGCAGTGTCCCTGGGACAGGTGGGGAGTGGGCTAGTCCCAGCGGTTGGCATGGTCCCTGCGGTGGGCTGGGTCCCTTCAGCCAAGCCAGTGGGGGCCGGGGCAGGCTGCCTGGTGGTGTGCTCTTGGCTCACACTGGAGTCAGTGCTGGGCTTCAGGAGGCGGTGTGCACACTTGCCCTGGACCAGTGGCAAATCCACGTGATGCTCTGTGGCTGGCCCATGATGGAGTTAGGGTGAGGCGTGAACAGAACAGAGACTGTGCCCTGAATGCCCAGCCCAGCAGGGTGCTGTGGTCCCCACCTGCCCACACAGAGCAGTGAAGGCTGTCCCCACTGTCATTCATGAGGCGGCCAGCTAGTCTGGGCTTGTGCTTGCAGGACAGCCCACCCTGAGTGGGCCCTTGGCCCCAGTACATGCCAGCCTGGCATCCCCAAGCTGGGATATGGCATCTTGCTGCTGCACTGGGCCATCCTGAGGTTCACCTTGGTCCTGGTCATGAGAGTGGGCAGTGAGAGCCCAGCTCCCCGGGCTGGGGCTCAAGTCCATTGACCGTGGCTCAGTAGTAGTTCAGCTGTTGGTAATGTGGTCCCTGGCGCACGAGGGCCTGCTGGACTCCTCGAGATTGCAGCCAGCTCTGTGCCCAAGCTGTGTGGGGAGAGCATCTCCTAGGTTCCTGGGTCAGACACTGCCTGGCTGTGTGTGTGCAGACCATGGGTTCTGGGTGCTGGCTGACCTGGTTACCTGGCTGAGGTTTGAGGCTTATGGGGTTGGAGGCCACTTCCTTTTCTTTCCTGACTAGCAGCTCCTCCCTGTCCTGTTCCCTGGGGTCCCCCATCCCTGCCCCTCCACACAAGGTCTTTCGGTCTTTCTCTGGTTGGTCCTGGCCCCTTCCCAGGTGTAGTCTGTGCTGTGATAAAGTGTCTTCCCTGCATGCAGCCAGCTGAGACCCGCCTGGCCTTAACTCTGCACCCAGACATGGAGTTTCTCGAGGTCTTGACTGAGGGGCTGAACAGGGTGCTCCTGGTCAGGGGTGGTGGCCGGGAGGTCATCACCATCTACTCCTAACGCCTGATGACGGTGGGCATGCTGGATGGGATAGGGACAGTGCCAGTCCACTGCAGCCAGACTCAGACTGATGGTGTCACTCAGGCCGCCTGACCTGCTGCCCCTGGCTACCTACAGAAGTTTCTAGAGCTACCACCTGGACTCCCTCCAAGCAGAATACATTCTAGGAAGTGCTGAGAGGGGAAGCAAGTGACTGGAAGAGGCCCCTGTGTCTATCTGGGGTGCAGCTCCGTGTGCCCAGCAAACCTAGGATCAGCCACTGTCCACTGCTCAGCATCAGCCTCCAGGACGGCCTTCCCTCGGCTGGACTGTCCAGGGGCTGTGGATTCATGTGTCATTGACACCCACCCAGAACACCGGGGGCAAAGTACTTGGCCCTTGGGCCGAGGGCAGAATGTCAGTGCGGCTACTGGACTCCAACTGCCCCCCAGTCTCCAGTGAACACTAGGCTTGTGCACACTGAGCAGCCTGAGTCCCCTGTGGGGGTGTGGATGCCAGCTGCATTCCTTCTGGGCCACACCCCAGGGCTCCCCTGCCAAGCCGGGCTGTGTATGGGGACAAGCCTCTTCTGGGAACCCAGCTGCTGGTCCCCAGCACTGACGGGGCCCTGGCCAAGGGCACCTGGCTGTGGGGGCCTGCTGCAGCGGGGTGGCCAGCAGCGGGTTGTAAGGCAGGGAACCCACGTGCAGGGACTTCTGTACACGGCCTGCAGGCAGAGTGCAGGTGGCCCTGCCTCATGGAGTGCCGTCCCCACCCCTCGCCCTCTGGAAGGAGAGAACAGCCTTGGCTCCCAGTCCCCTGCCGGGTAAGCAGCACCAGGCCTGGCCCACCCAATGGCGGTTTGCACTTTACCTTGGCGCTTTTTGCTCTCTAGGTCAGTCGTGTTTGCAGGCCTCGCTGGCCTCACTGTCCACTGCGTGGGCTGTTTATTTATTCAGACACCCTGGGGCCTTCTGGGGTAATCCCACTGTCTAAGAGCTCGCTTCCCACACCCAGTTCCTGGGCCATCTGTGGCTTCCAGGGCTCGCTAGCCAAGAAGCCTGTCCACGGAGTCCAGGTCAGGGCAGAGGCACTGTGGGGCACAGGGTCAGCTCACCAGTGACCACTACTCAGCCCACGTCCCACACAGGCGGCGGGCCTGGGGTCCTGATGCTGCAGCTTGGGCTCAGCAGCCCCCCTCACCTGCCCCCCAAGGGCAGCTGGAGCAGAGCTGCCGGGACCTGCTTGTGTGGGGAGGCCACCCTGCATCCCTTCACAGGCAGCGCCTGGGGACAGCCTGCTTTTCCTGTGAACTTTGCCTCATCACTACAGCCATCCAAAATCGATTTTGTTTTCCTTTTATAGATTCGTCTTTGTATGATTTTGTTTGTAGAATAAAGTACTATGAAATCTGAGTTTTTGGAGAAGTTCACGAGACTCACTGAGCATAAGATCAAGCAGCTGCAGGAATAGCTGGCCCTGCCTCTCTGAAGGGGCCGTTGCATGACTGATCAGCCAGACCAGCCTCGGGGCTCGGTCCTTGCCTGCCTGGCCAGGAGGTGGCAGGGAGGGCCCAGCTGCACAGGCAGCAGCACCGTGAGCCTGTGGCTCGGCTGTGGTGCACAAGGGCAGGAGCACCAGAGGAGGCCCAGACCAGAGGGCAGCTCGTTGGAGCAGATGGGCATATGGCGAGGTGTGGGGTGCAGAGGAACGGAGACCCTGGCATGGGCTTCCTGGGTGTCACCGTTCTATCAGGTTGTCTTGTGGGCTACCAGCTGCCCTTCCAGGGACACACCCAGGAGAGGACATCATAGCCTCTGGCGTTCACAGCAGCACTGGCCACGGCCCAGACGTCTGGGGAGTGGACTCTGCAGTCGTGAAAAGGCAGGATGTTCTGGGAAAGGCTACAGCAAGGAACCTCGGGATGTGACCAACCTCAGCTGTGGCATTACTTATGCAAAGTGCTAGGAGGGGCAGGTGCCCATGGCACAGCTCATGGGAGAGACCCCAGCACCAGAAATCCCACTGGATGTGCCTGGACAGTGGGCCCAGTGTTCCCTGTGTCCTGAGCTCAATGTGGGTTTGCAGTTTTTGTTGGGGGTTTTCTCAGAGCTGTGTGGTGGGAAAGCCCACACCCAGGACGTGGTGTGCACGCCTGTGTGTGTGGCAAGGTCCCTCACCACTGCGTTAACCCAGGCAGACGCACTGTCCACACAGCCCATGCCCTGCTGGCTGTGCCCATGGCCACTTGGTGCAGGTGCACTGGCTGCAGCTGTTTGGAAAGCTTCTGGTACGGGCATGAGGCATTACAAAACACACACTTTTCTTGTGCCTGGAGGAATTTCTCGCTGATTAGCTGGCCATTGACTGGCTTATCCTTATAAACAACCCAAGGAGAGAAAGCCCATGATCCCTGCAGATTCCAGCTGCAGGAAGGGCCTCATGGCCCCTGCTTGGTGAAGCATCAGCGCCCCTGCAGGCTGAGCTCCTGCCCTGCACCTGCGCACCTGGGGCAGACACCTGGAGGACGGTGCTGCTGAGCCCACTCCCACTTTCTTGGGTGAGACAAGTGTGAGAATCACCTCCTGACCTTGCTCATCCCTGCCATGCCCACCTGCACGCCGCGCTGCCGCAGAACACTGCCCTGCCACCTCTTCTCTGGCCTCAGCACTGATGTTTCTGGCCGATGCCAGCGGCCGCCCTTCTCCCTGTGACCTGTGCGTGGGGAGGACACTTGGTGTGCCCAGGAAGGCCCAGTGCCCGGCTTCACTGCACGCGTGTCCCGAGGGCTTCATGTCTCCCTCCACCCGGCCTCGCGCAGGACAGCCTGACATGGAGGTGAAGCCCCGCCAGAAGATGTGCGGAGAGCGACAAGCAGACCCGCATGCCCGGGCCTGCTGTGGACGCGTGGACAGCAAGTGAATTTCCCGTGCACAGATGTGGCTTTATGGTCACAGAGAACAGCTCATCGCAGGAACCACAGTGTCATCCGACCTCACACATCCAGGCGGCACTGAGCACAGCCCTGCCCGCCAGTGCCCGTCCTGGTGCCACCCACGCTGCGCCCACCTGACCTGTGGAGCCTGGTGCAGGGTCAAGACGTGGGGCTAGACACCAGGCTTCCTGCAGGGCACCTGAGCCACACCCATGGAGGACTAGGGATGGGCTAGGGCCGGGCAGGCGCTAGGACGGGAGGAGGAGGAGGTGGTGGTGGTAGTGGTGGTGGTGGTGGTGCTCGTGCCACTGGACCATGGGCGCCATGTAGCCCTTGGCCCTTCCCAGGCTTGCTACTGCCCACCAGCCCCAGTGCCTTCTCTGGGCCCTTGGGGGACCTGAGGAACTGCTTCTCCTGCCCTTTCAGCCGGGGCTGCATGTCCAGGGCCCACAGTGGCTCGATCACAGTCCCAGATGATCGACCAGCATCTGGCACCTGCGGTGACGTGCGGCATGGGTGTCCGGCTCCTGGGAGCAGGACCTGCTCTGGAGGTACGTGGCCCTGCCCTGCTGCTCCCGAAGACCTGCAGGTAGGGCACAGAGAGTGGCCCATGTGAGGCCCAGGACGGTGGGTTGGTCCCGTGTCCTCCTCCTAAAGTGGCATGTGCCCAAGGTCCACAGTGGAGGCCCACACCAGAGGGATCCCGTTCAAGGCCAGCCTGGTGGCCAGGTCAGTGGTCAGACAGGCATAGGCCCTGAAGCCCTGTGCTGGACTCCCACTGAGAGTCAGCTCCAGGGCCGTCAGGGGACCCAGGTCACCCCTAGCACAGGGCCCATGCACCGTGGCAACCTGAAGGCCACGAGGAGTGCTACTAGGCAGAAGGAGCCAGTGGTGGGCAGACCTGCTGCTGTCCACTCTGCTCTGAGGGGGCTGGTAACTGCCTTAGACACCCAGCCCGCTAGGCAGGGCTTCCTGGATCCACCCCAAGGTCTGGCCTCGCCCTGGCCGTGGGCACACCGCGCCCTCCTGGAGATGCACAGCCTTGCTCTCCACGCACTGGCTGGTAGGGAAGGGCGAGCCCAGGTCTCTGGTGGATGGGGCACCCTGACCTCAACCACATTGGGGCTCCAGAGCCTCCCTGCCTGGCCTTCACAGAGGCACACACCCTGGGGCCAGGTGGGATGGGGTCCTCCATCTACCTGGACCAAATTTAGAGCTGTAGTTCTCTATCCCAGCCAGGCCCAGGTAGTGGTTTCTGTGCTCAGTGTTCTCGTCCACGCAGTAGGACCCCCGCACGGTGCAGGGGTGGGGCTCGGTGCTGGGCCTTCTGCGGGGGGCAGAGAGGAGGGGCCTGACCAGGTGCCCCCAGCCAGAGTCCCACTCCTCTGACAAGGGGCACCAGCAGAGGCAGCAAAGCCCCAGGGGAGCTCTGAGCAGTGCCATGGCCCAGGCAGCGTGAGGAAGGTTGGGCACCACCCTGGGGAACAAGGTCCACAGCCCGTCACTGGGGACCCTGCCAGGATCCAGGATGTCACCTGCCTCAGAGAGCCTCAGCCAGTGGCACTGGGGTGTTTGCTGGTTACCTCTCTGTGGCCACTGCCACGTCTGAAGCTTGGAACCCAAGGTGTGCAGTGACCTGGGCTGGGGTGCCAGTCCGCCCAGCACCTGTCGCTCAGGCAGGGGTGCTCGGCCCGGCCTCCACCCAGGGCCTTCCCAAGGGGACCTGCACCAAGCAAGCCCTCACCTGACATGGGCAGACAGCTGCTTGCTGGCGACCCGCGCGTCCTCCGCAAACTCACCCTCTGTCCGGCTGCACCTGGGCTCCTGGTCTGCAAGAAGGGGTGGGCGCTCTCCCACTTGGCTTAGCCCCACCCATCACCTGGCCCGCACCCGTCCATGCTCACCGCCATGAGTCCCTGCCACGCACACTCGCCCGTCCACTAAGGTGTCACCCATTCGGCACATCCCCCAGCCGGCCGTCCTCGTATTCACTGGCCTAACCATCTTGAGGCCCACGAGGGACCGGCCCCTGCTCAGAGGCCAAGTACTGAGTGGTGCATGCGGTCAGGGGTCACACCCTGGCCGAGAGGGCGAGAGGGCAAGAGCCGCAGGGTAAAGTGGGCAGGGTGCAGGTGTGGGGCCCGGGGGCCTGTCCCTGAAGCCGGGCCTGGGGCAGTGCTGTGGGATGGCACCATCTGAGCAGGGGCAGCTCGTTGGCCCAGGGCCCTCACCCTGGCTGGCAGGAGGACACTCCTTAGTCTTGCTAGAGGGCTTGGGGCTAACGGTCAGCTTCACTTGGAGGGTCTTGCTATTGCCAGAAGAGTGGTTGATGGAGGTGTCAACGACTTAATAGATGGTGTGCATCAGAGTGGACATGTCCTGGGACGGGCACAGCCAACCTCAGAGGGCAAACTGCCACCTCTGCTGCCAAACACCCCCACCCCCACCGCCCTGGCACCTGTGCTCCATGCACACCAAATCCCAGACCAGGGAACACGTCAGATGAGCCCAGAGGATGCCTCTGGTCCCCAGAGTCACAGCTCTGACCCAGGGGCTCAGTGGACAGACGCTCCACTTTCACTCGGGCACGCTCATCTCCGCACGTTCACATCCCATCCCTGTGTCACCTCTAGAGGCCTCTGGATCCCAGACTCACAGCTCAGCCAGGTGGGGTCACTCCTGGGGCCTGGCTGCCCTGCAGAGGCTGCTGGACCAGGCTCGGCCAAGGGCATCACAGCTGCAGACAGACCACACCAGCCTCGGCTGGGAAACGTCAGCAGGCAGCACTGGGTTTCAAGACACCCACTAGCCGGCCGAGGACTGGCAGCAGGTCCCCTCCTGCCTCCCGTCTCCCTACAGCGAAAGGTCCCAGCCTCTCCTCTGTTTTAGCTGGAGCCACCTCCCATCTCGGGGACTGGGTGCCTGCCCATCCATCTGCCTGCTGGACCAGCCTGGTTCCAGATCCCACAGGCTATGCCCGAGCACCCTCTGGAGGACGGCTGACACGCACTGGCACGTTACCTCCCTGGTGACCTCCCTGCTGTTGTCAAAGTCGTACAGCGTGAATGTCCACTCCTGGCGGGTGTCCTCCTCCACTGAGACGTCACACTGAAGGGCCTGCTGGTGCCCTGCAGGAAATACTGCTGGGACTGGGGACCTGGGTCATCCCCCACAAGCCTGGGCCCTCTAGAGGAACCGTCACACCAGGGGCTTGTGACTCCGAGGGACTTTCCAAGGGGTCTTCCACTTCTGGTGTGTAGCCAGGAGACTCATCCTTGCCGCTCCAGCCCTCCGAGTGGACCCAGCACCATGCCCAGTCTCCCACTGTGGCCTGTGCCAGCTCACATGCCCAGCGTCACCAGGATGAGGCCACGCCCACTGCCAAGCCAAGCCAGTCCCAGAAATCGACGGCAAGCCAGGGTGGCCGGCTCCCCCAGGGCCCATGAGGAGGTGGGACCCACCCCAGCCCTCGCTGTTCTTCCCCTGGGGTCTGGGCACCCAGCCTGGAGAGGCTTCTCCACTTCTGCCTGTCAGCCAGGCACTGCCGAGTCACCGCACAGCCCGTGCTGAGGGGCCCAGGGCCGGCACACACACACATGGCCCTGGGCCATGCTGCCTGGTCTACAGGAAGGCCGGCTGGAAGGCCCACAGCCTCGCACCCGGGCCTCCATGCCCGCCCCGGGCCCCGGAGCCAAGGCCTACATCGATGCTCAGGCACTTGCTGCCGTCCTCGTGAGCCCGCATGGTTTGCGGCTCTCTCCCCATCGTCCACGCTGAAGAGCTGTCCTGGGCCCTCCCGGCCCGCAGCCTTCTCGGAGGGCAGTGCCGCTGGGGGAGTGAGAAGGGGTGAGGGAGGCGCCCAGCCCAGGTAGGTGACGTGGTGGCAGAGGGGACACTGGAGGATGTGGCCTGGCCAGGAAGAGCTGTTGCTGCCCTCCCCTCCCCCAGCTGCGGACCCTCCCAGGTGGGCCTGGGCTGTGAGCCTGTCTTGGAACAAGGGGCACCAAGAGATCAGCAGGAAGGCAGGGAGGCCTCTCCAGGGTCAGCCACAGCCAGGTGTGTCCTGCCTCACCCCGTGCCCAGAGTGGCTCCTGGGGAGCAGGCTGTCCTCTCAGGGCTTAGGGGGGCACTGATGTTGTACATAGGGTCAGGGAAAGGCCCTCTGCCCACAAAGGTCCCTGCTCATGGGGCCTCCAGGCCTCCCTCCTGCCGCCACTGTCCAGTTTCCTGACAGCCCTCAACCTAGTACCTGCCTGGCAGAGCAGGCTCCCTCTCCTAGCCTCCAGTGTGGATGGACGAGGGTCCCCTGTCACTACAGCTCATTTATTATCTGGCTCTCACAAGTCGTGTCCCCACGATAGGGCCCCAGGCCCGTCGGGCAGTGCATACCCAGCTGTGAGATAGGAAGGTGCTCAGAACCTGAGTTCCCAACCAGGGGTCTTGGAACCCCTGGGCCTCAGCAGCCATGTAAAGGTGGCTCTGCACCCTGCACCTGATGGGCAGGTGGCCTGTGGTGACTGTCACTCTCTGCAGGAGGAATGCCCCCACCAGAGATGCACACTGGCAGGGACTCTTCTGCTACGTGCTGGGCAGCCAGGCCCACTTCACAGTGGGTCCCCACGCCTGCCTGGGGTTCTCAGTCCTAGTCACAGTCTGCGGAGCCTGGCCTGGAGCTCCAGGCGCAAAGCAGCAGCCCTTGGGGACACATGGCCCAACCGCTGGCTTCTGTGATGGCCAGATCCAAGCTGCCTGTCCAGTGAGAACCCTGGGTGGCAGTGTGGCCACAGCTCATGCTGGGAGGTGTCAAGCCACCTCAGGGCACTGGCGTCCAATGGGGTGCTGTGTGTTCTGGGGAAGAGAGGTCGTAGGACTGTACTCACCTTCTAGGAGACCCTGGTCCTCCCGGAAAGGCCCATCCTTGGGGTCCCTGCTGGGCAGCCCCTACAGGAAGCAGAGCAGCCAGTGACCATGAGGCTCAGATGGGCATCCAGAAGGACACGGGCACAAGCTCTGCATAGCTGGGACTGGAATGGACACCAGCATCAGGCTTCCTGGGCTGTTCTGGCCTCTGGGTCCAGAAGCACCGGGCCCTCCACACTCCCAGCATGACTAGCAGATGCCTCTGCCATGTCAAGTTCTGCCTCAAATTCCACCTTGACATTTCCAGGAACAGGACTCAGCTGCTGTTCAAAGCAAGACTCTGGATGGCCCTGGAGCCCACCATGCTGACCCCTGAAAGCAAGAGGCCAGGGGTACCACGGCACCACCTGGCCCTCTGCCCCAGCCCCCCAGAGCTGTCCCTTTGGAGCCCGAGAGCCCAGGGGG
This sequence comes from Geosciurus inauris, assembly GCA_004024805.1. Classification (NCBI taxonomy): domain Eukaryota; kingdom Metazoa; phylum Chordata; class Mammalia; order Rodentia; family Sciuridae; genus Geosciurus; species Geosciurus inauris. Next base: position 32,876 of record PVHX01015936.1, read on the forward strand.
TGCCTGCTGGAGCTGCAGAGGGACGGCGCCTTCTGTAGGGCAGAGCTGAGACACGGGCGGCAGGAGACCACACTCAGCCAACAGCAATCTCAAGACCAGTTATAGGAAAATGGGAAAGACTTCAGCCAAAATGAACCTTGCATCTTTCCGAGCTGCTTCTCAGTCCTGGCAAGCTGACGGCAGTGCCAAGGGCGCCGGCTCCAAGGCTGGTGTGTGGGAGGGCACGTGCTGGGGCTCTTGCACTGTCCCTCGGGAGGCCTGTGCGGCTCTGAAAAAGGGTGGGGCCCGCAGGCGGTTAGGCTGAGATTCCACTCTCCCCATCGCCTCTGGGGTCAGCCCTCCTAGAGCGACCGGAGGGCTGGGATCCCATGTGTCCCTAGATGGCCCTACACACTGCGAACAGGAGAGTGACCGCAGAGCCCGTGGCCTGGGCCCGAGAACCACCACGCACCGGCCGTTCTTGCTGAACGCTGTCTACCCAGGACCCACTGCCAGCCCTGTAGCGGGAGCTCCCAGGAAAGGGTCAGAAGCCCGGGAAGCTAGAATTGTGGCGGTTCCTGGAGCAGACCAAGGGCTCAGGGGACAGGCGGAGGCCGGGTTCCAGTCCTCAGTGAAGCTGGAGGTGCCCATTGCCACCACGGGTGTCCCGTGCAAAGTTAAAATAGCTGACGCTCAAGGGCATGTACTTCTTCCTATCTTCCAAACAATTTGGACACCTGCTTTTGGCATTATGGGCCACAGCATAACCCATAGTGGACGGGCAACATGCACACGGAAGACAGAAGGGCCGGACGGAGCTCACGGGAGAGCACGTGCCGAGCAGGCTTGTGCCTGCCCCAGCTCCAGGCACGAGTGTGCCCACAGACACACACCAAGACGACTCTGCACAGGCCTGGGTAGCTCTTCTGGAGACATTCCCCACCACAGCCAAAAGAGGCTACCATGGCCAGCCAGGGCTACCATGACCAGCCAGGGCTACCATGACCAGCCAGGGCTACCATGGCCAGCCAGGGCTACCATGGCCAGCCAAGGTACAGTAACCAGCCAAGGTACAACCAGCCAGGGTACAGTAACCAGCCAGGGTACAGTAACCAGCCAGGGCACAGTAACCAGCCAGGGCACAGTAACCAGCCAAGGCTACAGTAACCAGCCAAGGCACAGTAACCAGCGAAGGCACAGTAACCAGCCAAGGCTACAGTAACCAGCCAAGGCTACAGTAACCAGCCAAGGCTACAGTAACCAGCCAAG
>PVHX01015936.1:34223-45205 GCA_004024805.1 Geosciurus inauris
AGGCACAGTAACCAGCCAAGGCTACAGTAACCAGCCAAGGCACAGTAACCAGCCAAGGCTACAGTAACCAGCCAAGGCACAGTAACCAGCCAAGGCACAGTAACCAGCGAAGGCACAGTAACCAGCCAAAGCACAGTAACCAGCCAAGGCACAGTAACCAGCCAAGGCACAGTAACCAGCCAAAGCTACATTAACCAAAAAGGTTACAAGAAGCAATCCAGGGCACAGCAGCCAGCACCCGACCTTGGCAGTGCCACTCACTGGAGGGTATGTGGCACACACCCAACTCGAGACACCTAACATCCTGGAGTTGAATGCAGACAGCCTTAGAGCAGCAGAGGGGATCAAAGGGGAAGATGTGCCCTGTAGGCAGTTACTCTGCTCTCGTGACTAGTGATTTAAGTTAAATCTGTCCTGCTTATAAGCAAATGCCCTCTAATCTGTGCCACTTTGGTTAAATAGAAGGGTCAAGAGCTTTAATCACTACAAAACCTATCCAGGGCCACTGGCCAGATATAGGTCCCCTCCCTGAGCTACTTCCTAAGCAGTGAAATCTTTGACACTAAGGGTCCTCAGATGAGGCTGGGGACAGCAGATATCGAGAGCAGGTCACTGAGTGACTCCATGGTGTGCAGAACAGCAGCCCTCAGGCTGCGCCTGCCCTGAGTGACTCCATGGTGTGGGACAGCAGCCCTCAGGCTGTGCCTGCCCTGGGTGACTCCATGGTGTGCAGGACAGCAGCCCTCAGGCTGCGCCTGCCCTAGTGACTCCATGGTGTGCAGGACAGCAGCTCCCAGGCTGCACCCGCCCTAGTGACTCCATGGTGTGCAGGACAGCAGCCCTCAGGCTGCGCCTGCCTTGGGTGACTCCATGGTGTGCAGGACAGCAGCCCTCAGGCTGCGCCCGCCCTGGGTGACTCCATGGTGTGCAGGACAGCAGCTCTCAGGCTGCGCCTGCCTTGGGTGACTCCATGGTGTGCAGGACAGCAGCTCTCAGGCTGCGCCTGCCCTGGGTGACTCCATGGTGTGCAGGACAGCAGCTCCCAGGCTGCGCCTGCCCTGGGTGACTCCATGGTGTGCAGGACAGCAGCTCTCAGGCTGCGCCTGCCTTGGGTGACTCCATGGTGTGCAGGACAGCAGCTCTCAGGCTGCGCCTGCCTCGAGTGACTCCATGGTATACAGAATAGCAGTCCTCAAGCTGTGCCTAACCCTGAATTACTGCATCTTATAAAGCAACAGCTTGCCGTGAACAACTCTGATTTGAGTGCAGTTGCCAAGGTATATGACTCCGCTCCTTGTTTGTATAAGTGAACCACCACCATGTGCCCAGCAACCCATTATGCACAAATACTTCACATGCCAGTAAGATAAATAACTTACACATGCCAATTTATCAAACTAAGTCAGAAGCACCTGGACATGCAGATGTCCCACGTCATATCAGGAACACCAGACCCAAGAGCTTTTCATCCTCACCAGATGCCACCTCCCCTGTGAGACCCGTAAAAGGAGCCCCCCAAGACCGAACACATCAGTGCCCGTCAGTGTGTTCTGCAGCCGGCCAGGGCTACTTGGGGGCAATTGGGAGGAGCTGTAGCTGGGCAAGGGTCAGGGACCATACTGTTACAGGCCAGCAGTGACTCTGGTCTCATGCAGGGGGCAGAAGGCACCCAGGCACTTGCCTGGGGGGACTAGAGGGCTAGCTGTGGGACTGCTGTGGGTGCACTACCCCTCAAGCTTGAAGCATCACCCATGGGCGGAAGTGTACACTGGGAGAGAAAGACCCTGAGGCTCCCCAAGGAGTGCTGAGGGACAGCAGGAGCCAGGGCCAGCATCCTCGGTGCTGGCAGGGGTGAGGTCAACCGGGTCGAGGGGGCTGAGGCCAGGGAGGCTCCAGGGTGAGGACAGGGAGGTCCACAGCCTCTGCCGGCAGGAAATAAGAAAAAGACATGGGGTGGGGGGCCAGTAGCCCTGGGAGCAGGGAAGCACGAGCCTGTGCCCCTGTCCCCCAGGCCCTTTGAAGGCAAAGGAACCATCGCTACTCTCCTCAGGGACTTCAGGCGCAAGGCGTGCCCTCAGTGTGCGGCCAGATGGTGGCTTTCATGGGCAGACAGGCAGCTGCGGGTCTGGGAGCAGCGAGCTTCCCAGGCACAGTGCCAAGGCCCTGCGCCTCGGGCTGGTGCGACTTCCAGGTGCTCCTCTGGTGTCTGTCCGGAAATGCCAACGCTGGCTTTGAAGTCCGGCTCCGTTCCAGAGCTGAACGGTTCCAGATGTGACAGTGTCATTTGTGGGCTTCATAACTCCCACACATGTGCAGCAGGGGCCCCGGGAGCACGTGGTCCTGGGGCCCCCGGAACCTGAGGCTGTGAAACTGGAGCCCGGGGGAGGGGCCACAGACAAGAGCACAGGGGCTCCGCCTCCTTCCAGGACGGTAACCAGGCGCAGAGGTCAGAGGGCCTTCCTGCGTTTTGCCTGCTGTCCTTCCTCTGGATCTTCTGCATCACAGTTGGTGGTGACGACATCTGGCCCGAGATGCTGGTTGTCTTCACGTGCCAGGGCTTCTCCAGAGCGCAGCTTCAAGCGTCGGGCAGAGAGCACCGTGTCCTCGGCTGTCTTCACCCAACCACTGCCTTTCCTCACGTGTAGGCTTCCACAGAGAAAACCGGGCACCCCCACACCTGTCCCCGGGCTGCGGGCAGCACACTCACCCAAAAACACGTGGAACCGGGGTGTAAGGGTGTCCGGCCATGCACAACCTGGGGGCCCGTGAGTCCCACGGGCCACACCCACCCTCTGGCTGGCCCCAGTGCATAGTGAGCTGCTGGGTGAGCGAGGGGCTGACCAGGGACCACCTGTGAGACACGGGAAGGATGCGGTGGGTACCCAGCGTCAGCAAGAGCTGGGTAAAGGCCAGGCAGTGGTCTCTCAGCTTGGAGGGCACTCAGGTGACAGACGGCAGCCTGCATGAGCGGGAAGGAGCCAGGAGCGCAGCTGCTCCCCCAGCACAGGAAGGGAACTCTGTGTCCCTCAGGCCGTCCATCCCTGTAGGGGTGGCCCGGGCAGGCAGGTGTCATGAGCTGGGCCTGGCTTGGGACGCAGTGTTCAGCACACACACTGAATCTCCTCGTACCCGGGGCCTGGGTGCCGCCCACACACGCACCACAGGCACACACAGGTACGTACGCTTCCCCGTCCAGGCCGAGCAGCTGCGAAATGCCTGCCAGGCTGTGACTCCAGCACCACAGGCTTGTCCTCAGTGTGATGCTGGGCGTCAGGCTAGCGGGTGTGGGCCTCACCTCTCCCATCTGGCCAGGGCACCAATGCATGATTCTGCAGGGAAAGGAGACACGGGTGGGCGGCCCCGCTCTGGTGGCTGACCACTGAGCTCACCTGCACACAGCTGCAAGATGACCGATGTAGCCCAGACCAACTCCCGACCTCGCGGCCACTCCAGCCTGCAAAGGACCTCACACCAGGTCACAGGTCCCTCCGTGGGACTCTTGCAGGGAAGGTTCACTGGACGGTGTTGTTTGCTCCCATCTGTGTGAGAGTCTCCGCTTCCTGTTCCAAAGCTGGAGAAGAACCACACGGAAGCCGCACTGTTCTGCTCTGCTTTCTGGATTCAGAAGGCTGGGCCGGCCAGCACACCAGGCCATGTCCTCACCAGACAGCCCAGAGCCCGACGGGCCGGCGCTTGGTCACAGCACCAGCCCTGAGGACGGCACTTCTCGTAAAAGAGCAGCAAGCGTCCACTTCTGCTGTGGGCAGCCCCGCAGTGCTGTGGGAACACTGCACACAACGCACGGCCACTCCCGGGCTGTTGCTCTCGGCAGCACCACGGCAGGGCCAGGGGAGGCTGCGCCAGGACCCTGACACCTGGCCGCACCGAGGGGGCCGTACAGGAGCAGAGCCCACACCAAGCTGCCTCACCAAATGTAGGCCAGAACCCACCCCCGAAGGAATGTGGCCGAGGCCCCGGTGTGAAGGCCAGTGTCCCTGCCGCCTGGCACACACGAACCTGCCAAGCGACACGCGCCCCAGGCTCGGCAGGGCACTCTGGGGAGCCCTGTGCTGCCCCCGCAGGGTGGTTTCACACACAAGGAGCAGTGGACACCAGGCCGCGATCCCAAGTCACAGCTGGTTGGCTGAGCACCTGAGATTCCCACCACTAGGGCTGGGGACGGCCAGAAAGCAGTGGCCCCGTGGAAAGGCAGGCACTCTGGCCTGGCCACTTTCCCCTGGGTCCAGGGCTTGCCTTCCAGGGCCCTGAGCCCCTCAGTGCCACAGATGGCGATGAGGCTTCTGCCCACCTGCTGCTCCCTGGAGGGTGGCACTTGCTCCCTGCTCCGGCCGACCGCTGTGCCACGCTCTCTATGGGAGGAGCCACAGGCCAGGCCCAGAGAGCCCCAGGGTCCTGTCTCCCCACAGCCAGGAGGCTAGCATCCACCCTGACATAGTGTGGGTACGCTGAGCAGGGCCAAAGCAGGGTCCCCTGGCCACAGCTGGCCTTGGGCCTTTCTGCCAGGTGGGGCTCAGCCTATGGGAGGGAAGTGGCCAGCCCCAGCCATCTCACCTGTCCACTGAGGGACAGGCCCTGCTGTCCAGCACAGCCTACAAGGCTGGCCGAGCACTGCCATCCTTGAGGATGCTCACATGTGGCTGTCCGTCACCTCAGCCAGGCCTGGCCACTCCTGACACAGCCATTGAATATGGCCCTGGCCTCATGGGCATCTCTGGAATGCTGGTAAACACCATGGCACGGCTCCTGGAGGAGGATGTGGGTGGTTCGCGGCTATTCCTCTGGTGCTCCCCACTTCTGCTAGTCCTTCCTGTCTCCACCACATGTTGCCCACTCCTGCCTCAGGGCCTTTGCACTGGCAGCTCCCAGCTGGAGGCATTCATCAGCACTGCCTCTCCACTGGCCATCTGCTGGCCACATCAACGCAGTTGCCCTCCAGTCCTCTCCCACAGCCCCTTGCCTCATGGTGACCCGTGGCACAGGCTGTTTGTAGAGCAGGCAGAGCAGGGGTCTCACAGAGGCACAGTGGGACCCTGGCTGCCCCATGGGGAAGGCAACTTCACGTGGGCACCACCCACTTCATAGCAAGAGCCACCAGCGGTGACCACACCCTCCTGCAGAGCTGCTTCTCCCTGGTCCAGGGGCCTTCGCCCCACCTCCCAGGAGCTCCCCCGTGTGGCTGTGCCGGCCGCCCCCTGCCCCACTCTAACTGGAAATACTGGGTTCTCTTTCCAGACTGAGACCTTCCTGCAGCAGGAACAGACCCCAGCCGGCATGGGTGAGGCATCCCTGGAGCCCACCAAGCAAAGGGGCCAGTCCTGACCCTGCCTGTAGGGGGTTGCAAGGGCCACAGGGATGCCTGGACGGGGAGGGACAAGGACGAGGCCAGGGGGCTCCACCCCACTGAGAGACCTCACAGGCTTGATGTCCTGGTGCTTGGTGAGGGGTTCAGAGAGGCAAGGGCCAGTGGGCACCCCCAGGAGGGGTGAGGGCCAGGTGCTGGAAAGGAGGCTGAATGGGCAGGTGGAGGGCAGGGGTCTGAGCAGGGCACGAGGCTGGCCAGCAGGGGCCCCTGGCAGCACAGGCATCCCAGGGCTGGCCCATAAGGAACCTGTGAGGCCCCCAGAGCGGAGTGGGCAGGAGGCCAGGTGTGGCGGAGGGAGGGAGGGCTGTCCCCCGACCCCACCTGCACCCTTCTCTGTGGTCCCCTGCAGACGGTGGTTCCTGTGGGAGACACTCACCACAGGAGGCAGGAGGTGCCCGACACCAGCGCAGGCTCTCCGTTACAGTTCAGGCCTCTCCCCTTAAGAGGACAAGAACCGCAGCTGGGTCTCTTTCCTCCTAGCTGACGTGGGGCCTGATCCTGTGAGGCTGTCGTCCTGGGACCACGGGCCTCACAGGAGGGTCCAGCCCTGGCTGATGTGAGCACCCTGGATGAAGCCATCTACCACATGGAGACCACAGCCTGGAGGGCCTGCCTTCCGACCAGCCGGGGGGTCCCAGGCACAGGCTGCCTGCCCAGCAGTGCTGTGTTCTGACCTGCAAGGACCCCTGACAGCTGGGTTGAAATGATCTCCATCTGAATTTCTGTATTAAAATATTACATGCTTTTCCAGTTGCTGATTTAAGAGCTCAAAACCAGTCATAATTGCCTTGGAGGATTCTGCAGGACTAAGGAAAGTAAATCCACCCATCCAGCTGCCAAGGGCCACACAGCACTGTCCAGCCACCATGACTAGCAGGACCCAGCAGACCAAGCGTGTTCAGTACTGCCAAGGAGGGCTGCTAGAGGGCACCCACCCAGAGCTCCTCAGCACCAAGGCAGGCCACAGCCCATAGCAGTGGCTGCAGCTGGCCAAGACCAGGTCTAGGCTTCTCCACGAGGCAGTGTCCAGCGTGCCAGCCCTGAGCCAGCGCTGTGCCATCCTGGACGTGGTAGATGGCTTCATCCAAGGTGCTCACATCGGGAGCCTCCAGAAGGCCACCACTGTGCCGCTGCCCCACCGTTCTGGGCAGACAGTTTGCAGAAGCCAAAGCCAGTACAGGTGGGTGCTGGGTCCCGTGTGGAGCTCAGCTGTGGTGATGCTCATGGGCACTCATGCTAGCCAGTGTCCCACAAGGCCACTTCTGCCAGGAGGCAGGTGACATGTTGGCACACGTGCAGCCCCGTGCACGGGCACCAAACAAGGTGTGGGCCCTGGAGCTGGGGTTGCCCGTGACAGGCCAAGCAGCTGCACCCTGCCCTCCTGCAAACGCGGTCAGCTCCAGAGTTCCTCAGGGCAGCAGGCCCAGTAGGTTCCCCAGCTCACACGCAGAGCCCAGGTAAGCCGCCTCCTTTGGAGTGCGCGCAACACTCGCCTCTCAGGCTAAGTACTTAATGGGATCTGCTGACTTCACAGCAGAGATCTAGCTGTTGACGGTGACTCTTATCTTCCCAGTTGCTTCCCACCAGTCTCACGGAGCACTGGAAAAATCAAGGACCCATGTGAGGGACGCTCCCGCATAGACCTGGGGAGGCCACTGCTCCACAGCCAGCTCACTTTGGCAAAGCCACCACTTCGTTCTCAAGGAGCCACCACTCCATCACTGCTGGGAACCTTAGGCACCCACCATCCTAGTTGCTCCCATGTCACACACCACTCTCGGTGCCCAGTGGCCATCACCAGCCACAGCCTGGCCCTTCTGAGACACTCAGAAGGAAACTGCACCAGCCCACCAGGGCCAGTCTGCAGTGGCTCCCTGGAATGGTGCAGGAGCCACTGGAGGGGTAGGCCACCTGCCTGGGGGTATAACACCCGTGAGCATCTCCGACTCACAGACGCTGGGCACTGCAAGCCTGTGGACAGTCTTGGTGGAAGCAACTCCGCCTGGGTGGTTTCACGCACCCTGAAGTGGGAGAGGGGTGAGAGTGGGGTCACGAATGCCCACTTACTGCCCACAGGATTATTTACTGTGGGTTGAACAGTGCCCACAGGGCAACTGCAGAGACCAGGAGGCATGCTCCCCATGCTGGTCCCTGCCAGACGTCAAGGGTGCAGTGTGAACCAGGGCTGGCCTTCCTCAGGGACACCACCGGGGGGACGTGGTGATGAGTGGGGCACTGGATGCCAGGGGAAGGCAGGGCAGAGGTGGGAGACGGAAGGGTACAGATTCAATGCCTGCCATTCCCAGCTGAGCACTGGCAGGCGGCACAGGCAGGACGGAGGGCCAGCCCCCTGGACCTGGGCCAAGAGCTGCCTGCTGTGGGGTGGCTGCAAGGGTGGTGGCCACACCACAGCAAGCACTGCTGGACCAGGTGGGGGGGCACCTAGGCAGAGGTCTTGACGGCAGGCTGGGGGCTACCAGGGGCTTGCAGCCTGGTGACCTGATGCACAGATGTGGGATAAGCAGTGCTGCTGACCAGCAGCCACAGCATGTCCACCCTCGGCAGCGCCAAATTCTCAGAGTCTGTTCTGCCCACCACTGACAGGGCCCTGTGTTCAGGAAACGCAGACACACTCAGAAAGCAATGGTGCAAGCCAGACCCCACGCCACTCTTCAAAATTGTCCCAAACCGTGGAGCCTGATCCCAAAGACCACCACAGTCCTTGCCCAGGTGATTCCACAGCCACACAACAGTCATTTTCTAGAGCACATGTGCTCCAGCCCCACTCCCCAAGAAGCACATTTCTGTGGTGGTGGCCTTGTCTCTGCCCTATCCTGGACACATCATTTTCTCACTTCAGGATCCTAAGGGCTGAGCCCACAGCACCTGCCGGAGAGGAGGTCCCCAGGCTGGACAGCCGAGGCACAGGGGCCAGCTTAAGCCCTCAACCCAAGGTGAACACCAGTCCCAGGTTCCGGTCAGCCTGTTTCGCATCTCTAACCGACGACACCTCTGAGAGCCAGGCTGTGGAGAGGCACCATCTGGCCACATGTTCCCCCCAGAAAACGCAACTGGCAGTGCACACAAGACCAGTGCTGGGCAGCCTGGACAGCACTGCCCAGGGCCCCTGCCCAGGACAGAGGACTCCCCGCCCTTACAGGTGTGGCACGAGACCTTCCCAGGAGCCCAAGCTCGGCTGTGTGAGTTTCTGAGCCGAAGTGTTTACAAATAACACCAGAGCTTCTCCTTGACCAACTAGCCTGGGGTGCTGGCCATCCAGCAAAGGGCAAGGGGTCCTGAACCACTGGCAGGGCCCAGCTCCCCTTAAGACTGATGACAGTCACGGCCACTCTCTCCAACTCCGCAAAGACCTACACGTCTGACTTACCTAAGACCTTCCAGGGCAGTTCTTGCTCCCGAACACAGCACTTCAGAATCGGTCCAAGGGCTCCTGGGTCCTGAGCGGGACCCCTGAGACCCTTAGCAGCACCTGTGGTCTGAGTGGCCACAGCTCACCAGCTGTTTATTCTCTGGTGACCCACCCTGCCTGGCCTGTGGTCACACTTCTGGAATATGGGAGGCAAAGCTGCCCTCTAAGTAGGACCCTCTTTTCCATGCCAGCTGACCCCATAACCAGTGGATGCCCCAGGCCAGCCAACTCCTCGGACACCAGCCCAGGACATCTAGGCCTCAGCCCTTCCCACACCCCTTCCCAGCTCTCCCGCCTGAGGGTGCGGGCTCCACCCCATCCCCAGCCTAGGGCTTCGGGCCCAGCACCAATCCCAGTGCCGCAGGCCCAGGACCCCAGCCTGGAGGTGGGGAGCAACTGGTTCTTTGGGCCCTTTGGACATGACTCTGGCCAGCCGTCTGGGCCACGCCCTCTGAGCCTGGGCGTGGGCGAAGCGCGCAACTCCAGCACCACTTTGTGCGGCCCCGCGAGGTGGGCCAGTCGTGCTGCCGCAGCCGCCAGCCACAGCCTACCTGCTTGTCCGGTGTGCGCGCTCCACCGCCTCCGAGCCTTTGCAGCGGACACCACGAAGCTGTCCCCTGCGGGCGGCGAACGGACTCGCGGGAAACGCAGCACGCCCGAGGAGGAAGGAGACGCTGTGAGCCCCGCGGCTGCGCCTCCGTGCAGCCAGCCGCCAGCGTCCACCCGAGCCCCCGGCACCGCGCAGGTGTTCCCCGCCTGCGCGCTCGCCAAGACCTGGCGGCCACCTCCCCGACGAGCGCGCCGAGACCCGGCGGCCACCTGCCCCGCGAGCGCCCCGAGACCCGGCGGCCACCTCTCCGACGAGCGCCCCGAGACCTGGCGGCCACCTGCCCCGCGAGCGCCCCGAGACCCGGCGGCCACCTCTCCGACGAGCGCCCCGAGACCTGGCGGCCACCTGCCCCGCGAGCGCCCCGAGACCCGGCGGCCACCTCCCAGACGAGCGCCCCGAGACCCGGCGGCCACCTGCCCCGCGAGCGCGCCGAGACCCGGCGGCCACCTCCCGGACGAGCGCCCCGAGACCCGGCGGCCACCGCCCTGCGAGCTCGCGGCAGGACGCGCGGGCCCGGGCGCTCCCGGGCGGGCCGGCGCTCACCTTCGGGGCTCACCTTCGGGGCTCCGTCTCCGCGTGCGGGCTGCGGCGGCCGGGCGCGGGGGAGGAAGCACGGTGAGTGGCGCCGCCGCCCGCGCCCGCCCGCCCTCCCGGCCCGCACCTCACCGCGCTCGGACGGAAGTTGCCCCGTGCGGCGGCCGCGCACCCGCCCGCCAGCAGCTGCGGCGCAGGCCCGAGGTCCGAGCCGGGGCCAGACGTCCGCGGGGGCCGCAGGGCCGGGCTCCGGGCTGGGCTGGGGAGCCGTGGCGCGGCGCGGGGCGGGCCGCTCGGCGACAGAGGACAGCAGCGCCCGCGGCTCCTCGGCTCTCTCTGAGCGCGCGCCCCCGCGCCCGAGCTTTAACCGCGGCCCCGCAGCGCCCCCCGCGGCCGCGGCCCGCAGCGCGCCCGCCGCCCCGCCCGCCCCGCGCCGGGTCCCGCTGCCCTGCTCACCGCGAGCCCAGGGGCCGCTGTGCCTCCGTGCCGCCAACTGGGGAGGTGGGGCCCGGCGTCCGGCCTAGCAAGAACCAGCCTAGCAAGCTGCGAGGGCAGCCAGGGGCTGCAGTCGACCCCGCGGCTCCGGCTGCCAGAGGACTCTGTGGGAAACATCCTCCACCCCTCACCAGGCCCTCTCCAGTCTGGTGTGGCCAGTTCTAGGGGAGCCTGACCCCTCGGTTGGAAGGGAGGATCCTGGGGACGCTAGGCCTCAGGGACCCTACTTGCCTCCCATGACTGGCAGGGCATCTCTTGGGAAGAGGAGGTACCTGGAGGGGACCGTGAGAAGGACCACAGTCCACCCCGGCCTGGCTGGTGTGACCGCCTCTCTCTTCCTCCCCAAGGTCGGGCTCGAGCCTCCTTCTGCCCCACTTTGATGAAAGACCAGCCCTGGCCTTCAGCTTGGAAAAACCCTGCACCCCTCCCTTAAACCCTGGGCCTCGGGGACGGGTCGGTGTGTCCCCTGTTCTGCTCCTCAAAGGCCGGTGCCACCGCCGTCTGCCCCCTCCCTGCCCACTCTCCCCCCG
>PVHX01015937.1:0-45008 GCA_004024805.1 Geosciurus inauris
GTTCGATCCTCAGCACCACATAAAAATAAATAATAAAAGATATTGCATACAACTAAAAAAATATTTAAAAAAAAAAAAAGAATAACTAATCTTAGATTTACAAGAAAAGTGTACCCTTTCAAAGATGAGCTATCTGTACTCTGCATGTCTGATATTTATGATGATTGTTCTGTCTGCCACATCACAGAATAATGTTTAATAAATTTTAAGCAAAATTTAAGGGGAATTACTCATTTTCTGTATTTAAATGAGTTCTCTCTTTAACTGATCATGTAGCTCAAGGTATGAGATATAAGTTCTTTACTATACTTCTTTTATACTCATCAAGGTGGTCATTGTAAATGTTTTGCTGTTGTATAAGGCATATATTTTGGACAAATGCTCATCAAGCTTCACAACAGGTATGAGGTTTCAGATGTTCAGTAAATTTGAAATTTGAATAAAGGTCTGGAAACATTTTTTAACTTTTTAGGGTTTCTAGGCACCATGAATTCTCCAACGTTCAGTGATGTTTGAGCTATGGATGGCTAAGAGTTTGAAACAATATTTTTTCCACTTGTTTTCTCTCTAAACAGTATGTATCCCCAGGTGCCGAGTAAGGGGTGAACAACTGTTGTGGAAACGTTTTCACACTGGCAGTTTTTTACATTTGGATAATTTCTGTCTGCTATGATTGCTGTGGTATGGAATGAATTTTGACCCATTCTTAAAAGAATGGTACAATCCTGTCATTTGTAGAGCTCCTCTCCAATATGAAGTATCTGATGTCGATGTATGATTAAAAACTTTGTCACATTCATCACATTTGCAAGGCTTCTCTCCAGTATGAATTCTGTGGTAAATCAGGCTCAATTTTTGACTAAAAGATTTGGTACATTCTTTACATTTGTAGGGCTTCTCTCCAGTATGAATTCTCTGGTGTTTACAAAGGTTTGATTTCTTATTAAAAGATATGCTACATTCTTTTCATTTGTATAGCTTTTCTTCTGTATGCATTCTGCTGTGGTTAAGAAAGTCTGATTTTTCTTTAAAAGATTTGTTTTGTCATATTCTTCACATTCTTAGGGCTTCTCTCCAGTGTGAATTCTGCTGTGGTAAGTAAGGCGTGTTTTGTAAGTAAAAGCTTTGCCACATTGTTTACAATCATAGGGCTTCTCTCCAGTGTGAGTTCTGCTATGGTAAATGAGGCTTGATTTTTTATCGAAAGTTTTGCCACACTCTTCACATCTGTAGGGCTTCTCTCCAGTATGAGTTCTGCTGTGGTAAATAAGGCTTGATTTTTGTTTAAAAGCTTTATCACATTGTTCACACTTGTAGGGCTTCTCTCCAGTATGAATTCTGTTGTGGTTAATAAGGATTGATTTTTCTTTAAAAGCTTTACCACATTCTTCACATTTGTAGGGCTTCTCTCCAGTGTGAGTTCTGTTGTGGTAAGTAAGGTTTGATTTTTGATTGAAAGCTTTACCACATTCTTCACATTTGTAGGGCTTCTCCCCAGTATGAATTCTCTGGTGTTGCATAAGGTGTGATCTCCGATAAAAAGCTTTGCAACATTCTTCACATTTGTAGGGCTTCTCTCCAGTGTGAGATCTTCTGTGGTAACTAAGGTTTGATCTTTCATTAAAAGCTTTGCCACATTCTTTACATTTGTAAGGCTTCTCCCCAGTATGAGTTCTGCTGTGGGAAATAAAGCTCGATTTTTTATTAAAAGCTTTGCCACATTGTTCACATTTGAAGCGCTTCTCTTCAGTATGAATTCTGCTGTGGCTAATAAGGCTTGATTTTTCTTGAAAAGCTTTGCCACATTGTTCACATTTGTAGGGCTTCTCTCCAGTATGAATTATCTGGTGGTGAATAATGCCAGATTTTTCATATGATTTCTTATGTTCACTCTCACTTATGGTTTTCCATATTTTCTTTTGTTTTAAATAATCAAGGTCACAATTTTCACATTTTACATTTATGACTTTTTGACATATATGTTTTATGCCCTGATGTGGTGAAAATTCTTGGGTATAATGAGAATTCATGGCTGAAATAAATCAAAATAAAAATTATTTTACTTAATAGATTGGGATAAATATATTTTGCATACATAACATAGGAAATTATAGCAATGTCAGGACATCAACAGTGTAGCAGAGTAGTAAATCCAAGGTCATTATTCCTCCAGAAATATATAAGATAAATGTACAAAAAAAAATTACCTTGTGAAAATTAACTAAACTATTGTACAGACCATAGTATCAAATATGAGTACATTACTAAGGAGAGTAATCTAGTAAAGGAAAGGAAATTGTTACTTTTATCAATCACAACCTTTCCTCCTCCATATTATAGCATTTTGCAATTAGGAAAAATCTGCCAGCTACATTCACTCTTGGTAAAATAAGGGAAATATAAAACATATACACATTTTTGGCTTTTTTGAAGAGTGTCTGAACACTGGTTTCTGTCTACCATGAGAGAGAGACCTGGAAATAACAGATTTTTCATGATAAGACCTCAGATAATCAACAAGGTAATGAGGCTATAGACTCTTATGAAGAAATATGGAAGGTTGGGGATATAGCTCAGTTGGTAGAGTGCTTGCATTGCATGCAAAAGGTCCTGGGTTCAATCTCCAGCACCACAAAATAATAATAATAATAACAAAGAGAGAGAGAAATAGAAAGAAAAAATATGGACAAAATTTTTTTTAAATATTTATTTATTTTTTTAGTTGTAGGTGGACAGAATATCTTTATTTTATTTTTATGTGGTGCTGAGGATCGAACCCAGTGTCTCACACGTGCTAGGCAAGCATGCTACCACTGCGCCATAACCCCAGCCCCGGACAAAAATTTTAATGAGAAAAAATACACACATACGTCTGGAAGATTCTCCATTACGACAAGTTTGAGAGGCTACGAAACCCTTCCACAGCCTATGTCCATATGACTTGAATAAAGCCAACACATGCAAAAATAATAAACTGCTTTTTAATTTTTTTAAATTTGTGTTATTTGCTGATTTGTTTCATTGACAAATTCAACTTTGTGCATTCATGGTATTATAAAATATACATACAAGGTGAAATGACTAAATGGAGTGATTAACACATGCATTATTTCATAGAGTTATCAGATTTGTGCTTACAAAGTATTGCATTCATTCTATTAGTATTTATCAAGAACATAATACACTACAATCACCATGTGGTCCAGCAAAACTTGACCATCTTATGCCCATTAAAATAAAAATTTGCAGACTTTGCCTAACAATATGCTAATACTCCACAAAACATAGTACATGGTGACCACAATTTTATCCTCTAAATTTCTGACTTCCACGTGTGAGTCAGATGCTCCTGTGACTTTGTGTGTCTGCCACATTTCATTTAACACAAAGTCCTGCATATTCATCCTATATCACTTTAAATGACAAAGATATTTCTCTTTTGTAGCTAAATAGTAATAGCATAGGAATACCATATTTTCACTCATTCAATCATTGATGGGCACATAGGTTGAATCCATATCTTGAATATTGAGAACAGTGTTTGCACTAAAGACAATAGTGAAGGTATCTCTTCAACATGCTCATTTAATCTCTGATGCATACATAATTAGAACTGGCATTTTTGGATCATGAGGTCATTCCACTTTTAGTTTTTTATGTGTGGTGTTTGAGATCCAACCAAGGGTGCTATACCACTAAACTACAAAACAAGCCCTTTAAAAATTGTTTGAGACATGGTGTTTCTAAGTTTCTGTGACTTGTATCAAACATAAAATCTTTGCATGGCCTCTCAGTCAGCTGGGATTACAAGCATGTAGCACTGTACTTGCCTATTTTTTATCTACTTAAAAACTTTCATACTGGGCTGGGATTGTGGCTCAGTGGTGGAGCGCTTGCCTCGCATGCGTGAGGCACTGGGTTCGATCCTCAGCATAAAAATAAATCAATAAAGATATTGTGTCCACCTACAACTAAAAAATATTAAAAAAACTTTCATACTGTTGTCCAAAATGAGTATATAATCTACTGTTGGCTAGTTTTTTAATGGACAAATAAAAATAAAACAGCACATAAAGATTTTTTTAAAAAAGCATGGCTTAATCACAGTAACAAAACAAAACATTAGGCATTGGACAGTAGGACAGTGAGTCATGAATCACCCAAAGAACACCAAATAACCATTAGACGGAAGTTTAGTGAGCTGCATTCAGACAAAAACTTTAATATAAATAAGCAGAAATTGTTTATGTGCAGAATTCTTTAAGAACATATGTCTGAGAGAGGCATGCATGGTGTGCAAAGCTGTAATTCTAGCAGCATGAGAGAGGCTAAGTGAGGAAGAGGATACGTTCCAAGTTTTAGCAACTTAGTGAGATCCTGTGAAAACCTGAAAACCTACAGAATATATAAAATGAAGTCATATATACATAAATAAAGGGAAGTGTGAGAGAAATCAAAGCATGCCACTACGAAAAGCAATGAAGTTAAGTCACTAAATTAGAAAAAACAATTGTAAGAAATATAGAAAACAACTTACAAAGTAGGAATAATGAGTTCTTCACTGTTAAAAATTTATGATTATTACTGCATTATTCCAAAACACAAATCAAAATAAAAACTTGACTAACACAATTAAATCTAAAAGAAGGAACAGCCAAGTCTGTTCCAGCTCAGAGCATGGCAAGAAATGGAGCAAGAGCTGCTTACAGGGGTCCTCTTGGGCCCCTGCCCCAATCTGGTAGGTAAGCTGAGGATCCCAGGGAAAGGCCACAGCCTCAGCCCTGCAGACACCCAGAGCTCCCGCTCAACTGCCCACGGGTTGGTCCAGGCTGTGAAGAACCAGCAAGTCTATCCCCCTGCCCGGATGGCCTGATAGTGGCTTTGACCTGTCAGACTCCTGACCCAGGCCCCCTGGGCTGCCTAGTCTCCTGGTCCAATCTTGTTCATCCTAGTTGAAGCTGGCACTGAGAAAATGGCACCTTTGGGTAGTGGGGGCATGGCATGGTGAGAAGAAAGGTGGCTAACCAAACACAGAGGCCAGCAAGGACTTTGTGGGCCCAAGAAGGCAAGTGGGTGCCAGAAAGCTTGGCCAATCAGTGCAGACTAGGGCCCTCCATGCCTGTTCTGTGCTGGCTCCACGAGACCACACCTTATCCTGAGAAGGCAAACAAAGGCCTTATCCACCCTGGATGGTGAGGGAAGCCCTGGGGCCCAATGGGTGGAAGGGTGAGCATCCTCTGGCAGTTGGTGTCTGTTCTACCAAAGAGAAACTGTAGGGTAACATGCCGCATCTGACCAATTGCAAATGCTCAATGATTTACTGGCTGTTTTAGGCCTGTGTATATAATATGAAAAAGCTGCTTTCAACTTGCCCCCCAACCTTTTAAAACGATTGCTACATCTGGACATTCTAAATGTAAAGGGATGGCCAGCACAGGATAGAGCTAGAAAATAATGTCTTCTTTTAAAAAAAATCAGAAATATCTTCTGGAAGTGACTTTGAAATGGCATTGTTAGACCCCCTCTAGACGTGACACTTGTCCACGTTTGTTCAGTGGGTTAGGGGACATGGAAAATTTTTGTAAAATTCCTATGAAATATTTGGGGGGGTGGTGGCGATAGCCAAATCCCCTGTTGTGTAATACATGTCATGTGCTGGTTCTCCAGAGCATAATGCCAATGTGCTTAAAATGAGGCAAAGTAACCACTGTTCCTGTGTCTATGGGTTTTGTTTTACTTTGTTGTTTACATACCATACACAAAGAACAAATGACTCCTAATCTACATCTAGTTTTTCTAGATGTTAAAGAGGTTGCCAGTGTATGACAAAAATAGAATTAGTAAATAAATTGTATGCTTTGTGTTAAAATTCCTAGGAAGGATTGTCTTCTGAAAATTTGAGCATTATAGTACACTGGGTTGGTGAAAGGCTAAAATGCTCATATTTTGAAGACATTTTCAAAGTAGAAGTACTGTTACATCTGTGCAGTTTAATCAAGACTATCATGTAAATAGTGAACAAATTGAGTCCTTAATTAAAAATCTAGTCTGCCTAGATATTTAGAAGAGACTGGTGAATATTCAATGTAGAGGTATTACAATATCACTTCGTAAGGCTGAATTATCTCTCTGATATGTGGATGTTAACACTCAATAATGTGGGAGAGAAAAGAATAGAAGTTGATTGAATTAGACAAAGGGGAATGAAGGGGAGTGGGATGGGAAAGAGAAATAGAGTAAGTCAAAAATAACTTCCTATGTTCATATATGAATACATAACCAGTGTAACTCCACATTGTGTACAACCACAAGAATGGGAAGTTATACTCCATGTACGTACAATGTCAAAATACCATCTACTACCATATAAATCTAAAAAACCCAGAAATTTTTAAAAAGAGAAATAATAAATCTAAAAGAAATACAACTGCATATAATCTATAGGGATCTCTAAACCTTAGGAAACAAGCAGAATGAAAGCAAAAGAACATGAGTGTTGGGCTGGGGTTGTGGCTCAGTGGTAGAGCACTTGCCTAGCATGTGTGAGGCACTGAGTTCGTTTCTCAGCACCACATATAAATAAATAAAATAAAGGTCCATTGACAACTAAAACATATTTTTTTAAAAAAGAATGAGTGTTACATATAGATGTAGCCAAAAAAAAAGCTGTGGTGAGGGGCTGGGGATGTGGCTCAGTGGTAGAGCACTCACCTAGCATGGGTGAGGCACTGGGTTTGATCCTCAGCACCATGTAAAAAAATAATAAAAATAAAGTATTAAAAAAGTTTTTAAAAAAAGCTGTGGTGGCCAAATTATGATATTAAAAAGTTTAAAACAATAAGTTACATGAGATAAAATATATTTTAAATTAAAAAAAGAACTTTGAAAAGAGGCAAAGTAGAATATTATATAAAGATATAAAGGAATTTTCCCTAGAATATTGCAATAAGAATATATATACTTTCAACTCATATCATAGTTCTCTGATATAAAAGGTAAGTATAAGAGAACTAAATACAGAAGTAGAAAGCAACACTTTAATACTAGGAAACCAATCCCCACTTCCTGTAAAGGAAAAGTCACACAAGATGGTAATTACAAAACAAGACTTTGGAAAATATTTTGAATAAATTTGACTTATATACTAAAAGTTCTCAGTGGCAAACGGAATATCAAACTGGATCAACCAATTGGTAAGGAATAAAGCAAAGGTTAATAGGTATGAAATATTAAAACTATTTTGTAAACATCATAAATTTAGAAATCTAAATAAAAAATCCACACATTTGTGGCAATTGATTGAATATTCTTGAACATGTGAAGGGTTCTGGCTGTGGAAATGTACAAGACAGTGAGTTTCTCTAGTGAGCAGACTCCTAGAGAATAACAGGCGTCTTATTCCTGTAGCTGGAAAATTCTGCAGTTTTTCCCAGGAACTATTAAGATAACTAATACATGTTTGGCCAGAACACATATCTAACCATAAGCAAGAACATCTTAGCCGGGTGCAGTGGCCACACCTGTAATCCCAGCACTTTGGGAGGCGGAGACAGGAGGATTGCGAATTCAAAGCCAGCCTCAGCAATGGCGGGGCACTAAGCAACTCAGTGAGACCCTGTCTCTACATAAAACACAAAATAGGGCTGGGGATGTGGCTCAGTGGTCGAGTGCCCCTGAGTTCAATCCCTGGTACCAAAAAAAAAGGAGAACATCTTACATTATAACCTACTGTATTGTGCTTAATGATACAGTAAACAGTACTGTGCGAATGATGCAGTTACATTAGTGACATGTTTGTACAAAGCCAGCTGCTTAGAGGAGCAGCCATTCTGCCTCTGCCTCTTGCCTCCGATTCCCTTTTGTTTCTTTACAGCTGGCACTCAACAGCGTGGGGCACGGACAGTGGAAGCAAGAGCCCTTCAGGACGTATTGAGGAGGGAAGAGAGTAGCTTGCCACCTGGAACAGGCAGGGATGTGTCTGTCCTCTCATTGGCTGGTACTGACCCCTACTGGCAAGCTATGGGAAATTCCCCGATGCTGCACATTGACACCCGCTGGCCATACCGTAAGTAACGCTGACCTTGCTGCTTTGTTGGCAGAAATTGACTCTCGCTGCCCTTGGTACCCAGAAAGTGGGTCCTTACGTTCAGAGGATTGGGAAAATACTGGTGAAATGCTTCACGTGGCGTCACAAGCTCCCGACTTGTGCTACCTGCTTGGTCTTTGTTGAGATACTATTTCTGAGATTTCTATTGCTCAACAAGCATCTCCTCCGGTAGCACCCTCTGTAGAGCTGCCCCCCTGCTGCCTCGGGCTGCTCCCCCGCCACCGTGCGTACCAATCCCCTGCTGGTTAGATCCCGCTCGGCTGAATGTTTACAGCAAGTGGCCGGGAGGGAGAGACTCACACCTTGGCTGTTTGCCCTATCAGATTAAATCCTGTGGGCTAGCTGGACCATGGACAATTGCCTTTTGCTGTATTTAAAGAATTGTGATGCACTGTTCAGGAAAGTGGCATAACAAGTAATTTTACCCTCAATATGACAGAGGGGCTGGGAATAGGATATGTCCTAATTCCTTGTGATTGGAAAGCACTAGTTAAAATGGTTACTTCTCCTGCTCAGAACACAGTTTTTACAAGAATACTCTGACCTGGCTGTTTTCCAGGCTGAAGATAATGCACAAGGAAATTTGTTTTTTATATATTTTTTAGTTGTAGATGGACACAATATATTTATTTATTTTTATGTGGTGTTGAGGATCGAATCCAGTGCCTCATGCATGCAAGGCAAGCGCTCTACCACTGAGCTACAATCCCAGCCCCCTAAGGAAATATTAACATTGATTATGATGACCTTTTCGAGTTGGGCGATGAGCTACTTTGCATCAGCAAGATCAATTGCCTGCCATTGGCACTGCTCAAATTAGAACACTTGTATGTAAAGCATGGTGTTGAATTCGTGACACCTGAGATCCCTCTAAATCATTTACAGTAATCAGTCAAGCTTATGGAGAGCCCTGCATAAATTTTGTTAATTACCTAACTAAAGCAATAGAGTGGCAAGTTCATAATTTGGAGGCTGTTAATACTCTAACCAGAAAGTTGGTATATGAAAATGCCAATCACGATTGCAAAGAAGTGATGAAATCTACTTATCAAAGTGGATACTACTTTGACAGATATGATAAAAGCATGTAAAAATGTAGGGACTGAAACTCATGAAGCTATTTTGCTTGCTGCTGCTTTAAAACTCCCTGATAAATTGTTATAATTGCAAAAAGCCTGGTCATTTTCAATAAGGTTAAAAAGGTG
Organism: Geosciurus inauris; assembly: GCA_004024805.1. Classification (NCBI taxonomy): domain Eukaryota; kingdom Metazoa; phylum Chordata; class Mammalia; order Rodentia; family Sciuridae; genus Geosciurus; species Geosciurus inauris. The sequence continues at coordinate 9,313 of PVHX01015937.1, forward strand.
CCTCAAAAATGCCCCAGTCAAAAGTGTCAAAAAGGCTTTCATTGGGCCAATTAATGTTGATTTAAGACTGATATGTTGGGAAACCCCATTTTGGGTCGCCCCCTGACCCAGGGCAAAAGTAGGGGGAATCCATTTTTCCAACCCCCTCAAGATCCCATGACACCAATATTTTCAGTTCAAACAGAACATCCTTCCAGAAGTCCTTTCATGTCACTAAAGAGAGTGCTGGCATAGATTTAATTAATACTGAGGATGTGCAAGTTTGGCTTCCTGGGGAGGTATGTAAAATTGCTACTCAAATTCAGGAACCATTACCCAAAAGTACTTTGGGATTAACTTTGCCTCATTCTCATAGTGCTAAAGAGAGAAAACTTATTATTCCCAGGGTAATTGATTCTGATTATACAGGTATAGTGTATATCCAAATGTAGTCCCAATGCCCTTAAGACTCCCCAAAGGGTCCTCTATTCCTCAATTGATTGTGATTCCCTATGTTACAGTTCAACAACCTTTAAATGAAAGGGAGATGCATGATTTAGCTCTGCTGTCACTGAAGCATGCTTACCAATCACTAAAAGACCTAAATTTATTCTTTGCTTAAATGAGCAGCCATTACAGCACTATTGGACACTGATGCTGATGTCACAGTAATACCTCTTATGGTATGGCCTCATGCATGACCCCTTCAAAGGGCCACCCTGGTTTGGGGCATAGGAGGCAATAGTAAACAGGTGTCCAAGAGCTCCCTGTGGTTACAATGCTCCATCCCTTCCAGTCCACAATGAGTCATCGCTCATATTCAGCCATGTTATGGCAATACGTTTTTCCATACGGGACAGACATTTTACATAAACTCCAAATGTCTGTGGAATTGCCTCTTTCACAGGGGCATCTGCAGATCTGACTGCCTTTCCACAAAAGTGAAAAATCACCACCCCTGTCTGGGTTGAACAGTGGCCATTGTCAAAGGAAAAGTGGCAGCTGCAGAGGCCCGTATTCAAGAACAGCTAAAATTGGGACATATTTAATCTGCTACTAGTCCTTGAAATATGCCCATTTTTGTTACACAAAAGCAATTAGGGAAATGGAGATTATTACAAGATTTAAGAGAAATAAATGCATAGAGCCTTTGGGCCTACTTCAGTGTGGACTGCCAAAACCAAATTTAATTCCTCCAAATTTCTCTTTATATGTAATTGACTTTAAAAATTGCTTTTTCGCTATTCCCCTCTTTCCTAATGATCAGGAAAAATTTGTCTTTACTGTCCCCATTTTTAACCATCATAAGCCTACTAATAGATTCCATTGGAAAGTCCTCCCACAACATTATGTCAATATTTTGTTACTAAAGCCTTACTTCCTTTTTGTCAGAAGACACATATGGCAATTTTACTTGTATGAGATACCTAAAGAAAACAAAATAAAACAAAGAAAAAATTTTCTGAATAGAAATGAGAAAGGCATTAGTGATGGGAGAAGACAGAAATCAGCCCTTGTTTACATGAAAATTGATTTATTGATTTTTTTTAAATATTTTTTTTAGTTGTAGACGGACACAATGTCTTTATTTTATTGCTTTGTATGTGGTGCTGAGGATCGAACCCAGGGCCTCACGCATGCGAGGCAAGTGCTCTACCACTGAGCTATAATCCCAGCCCCGATTTATTGATTTTTGAGGTGTAAACTTTCTACAGATATATTATGTAACAATTTGAATTAACATTGTTGAACAGTATGCATGACATGTTGTAGAGAGCAAGTTTTGTTTTGTGGTGTTCATCACAAATAAAATTCAAACAACACATAAAAGATTTAAAAAATTGCAAAATGTTTGAAAGCTACCTTTAAGACACTATGGTCTTTATCCTATAAATAAGAATAAACTCATGAATATATAGATAAAGGGCATGCATGTAATCCAGGTACTAGAAATTCTGAGGCAGAAAAGATTATAATTTCAAGACCATGCTCAATAACTTAGAACTTCTCCAAATATAAATAGAAAGGGGCTGGAGCTATAGCTCATTTTAGAACACCCATGGATTCTATACCTATTATATTAACATATGGAAAATTTGCATTACTGTGTACATAGGCAGGATAAAAAAAATCAATCCAAATAAAATATAAATTCATTTAAAAATGTGTAATATTTATAAAAGCAAGTAAAAGCACATACAATTTTATTGGCAATAGAAACAAGGATTATGCATATCTTAATTTCAACTTACATTGTCCTAATATGTGAAGTAATAAAAATTGCCATCTAGGGGCTGGGATTGTGGCTCAGTGGTAGAGCACTTGCCTCGCATGCGTGAGGCCCTGGGTTTGATCCTCGGCACCACATACACAGCAATCAAATAAAGACATTGTGTCCATCTACAACTAAAAAATTTTTTTTAAAAATTGCCATCTAATCATAAAACATAGACAAAAATAAAAGTGTTAAGTGATGTGAGGGACCTACTTTACAACATGAAACCTACTCTATAAAATGAAAAAAAGGAAAATTTAACAATTTGTATATAACCACAAATATATTATTTTACAAACCCTTTCATGTAACTACAATGTGCAACTGTAATCATAGACCCCAAAAAGGCATTCATTGTGAATACTGACTTTAACAGAAACCCCATTACAAGTATTTATAAAAAGCTCTTATCATGGAATTTTAATGAATAAATAAATAATAGAGAAATTGCTTTACAAGATTAATTTATTATAATGTTTGACCTAGAGTTTTGCACTTCCAAAAATGTGCACAGACTTCCTAGAGACCCACAAATAACGGAAGATCTTTTAGATCATGCTGACCATCACAAGCAAAGGTGAGTTTTGGTGGTTAATTTGTATGAACTAGGTAGGACATCTCTAGAGGAAAATCAGAAGAGAATTTGAAAGTGTGACTAACATAGGACAGTATGTTTTCATTTATAACAGGAGAAATGAACCTAAGCTTCTGAGCAATATTTCCTGGTGGATAACTTCTCCATCAACATTTTGAAGTTGGTCTTCCTCCTTGAATCTTGGGCCTCTCCACTGTGTCCTTTACTATATGCAGGCCATGTTATTTCACACCACTAAGTCACTCTAAGTACTACTTATCTCAAGTGAAGGATATATAACACACCAAGAAAGGGAGAGATTAAAGAAGAAAAGGAATGTCATTAACATTTCATCTGCATGAAAATATGACCTTTTTTTTCTTGAAAGCACAAATCCCAAACGCTTTCTTACAGAGAAGTTCCCAGAAGATATTCTGCAAGGGACGCAAATTAAATAATAATTAATTAATTAAGAATTCTGAAGGGAAGTTATGCTTACCCAAGAAGACCAAGTTGCTGTAGTTCTCTAACATCACATATCTATATAAGTTTTGCTGAGCAGGCTGAAGGCATTCCCATTCCTCTTTGGTGAAATCAATGGCCACATCCCTGAATGTCAGCTGATCCTGAAATAAGAACAGGTAAATAAATAGCACATTGACCACATGGTCATTCACACAGGTTGTAATTTAACTGAAGTTGAAATGAATTAGTAGAAAGATTCTCATGTAGGTGATGAATTTAATTATTAAGATACTTTTAAACACGGGTATACTATTACCTTCCTCTGAAGAAAAAGTGACATAAATCCAAAAAGAGTACATATACTCCACTTTTATGAAATAAAACATAAAACTCAAGCATCAACACAAGAATATACATTTTGTAATTTTATATATCATGAGCTAAATTGTACATATCTCTCCGATGAGAAAGTTATGGTAATTAAGAAAGAGAATTCTCAACTTTTAATTGTACAACCAATAATCCGAGATTTTCTAAATTGTAGAATTTGATTGAGTAGTTCTGGGGTGGTGCTAGGTTTTCTGAATATGTAGCAAGCTTTGTAGTGATTCCAATACCAGGGAAATAAGAAAAACTTTTGAAATGCAACAAGGTAAACCACTTAAAGACAATATTTACTAGTGAACTCCTATGAGCCACAGCACTCATAGGGTGAAGAAAGTTGGGATCTCCCTACCCTCTCCAACTTGAGTTCACCGGGGCAAAATGCTCTGTTTCTGATCTTCCCTGGGTTTGTTAGGCTCAGTTAAGTCTCTGCTAGGCTCAGATAGGTCTATGCAGACCTACCCGTAGACTCCCAGATCTAGCTTTCCATTTCCCATTGACAACAGCTGTAGCGTATTGTCAGGACGGCTCCACTGATGATTGACAAACTCGGTGACCTTTTTCAGACCCATTTAATGAGCTGAACAGTCTGGCTCAGCTAGGACAGACTGCCCCTCCAGTCTCAGGACTTTTCACTCTAATATCACAGAGAAGTGGTTCTTCCACTACTTGGGTTCAGGGTAACTAAACTAGAGAAATGCTGCCTCACTCTAACACTCCATCTTGCCTGCCTCAACAATAAGCCTTTTTGATTATTTCAAATGTATACATATCGCTTTAAGAATTTTTTACATCTTAATTTATAAAAGCAAAAATAAAATGTGATGGCAGTAATAATATTCATCTTTTACAACATTTTAGGAGTATCCAGTAAATAGTAGAGTTCAATTCTTACCCAAGTTTATTTTATGTGGACTTCAAATGGAAAGAAACGTTAAGGTCAAAAGAAAGTATGAATGTTAAAAGAATTATCAGAGCAGAGCAGTTATTTATAAACACGAAGACTAATGGGAATATGTTAAGAGACAACAAAATCTAATTGATCAAATGATATTTATATTTTATTTGCACATGCATAAAAATGTAAACTTTTTATACATGAAAACAAATTTTTATGTAAAGGAAAATGAAAAAATTATTCTACTTTTAAAAGTTATAAATCAATATGAGATACTTTTTTAAAGACTATATTGAGCCAGGCACAGTAGCACGTGCCTGTAATCTGAGCTGTTTGGGAGGCTGAGGCAGGAGGATTTTAAGTTTAATGCCACCCTCAGCAACATAGCAAGGCCCTAAATAACTTAGTGAGACCCAGTCTAAAAATAGAAAATTAAAAGTGCTGGGGATGTGGATCAGTGGCTACAAACGTGGTCTAAACAAACAAATAAATAAATATTGCTTTATGATCGAAGGGACCATAAGAAGGATGATCAGTGTTATCTCAAACAAGATTTTGTTTAAGGAGGTGGTAACACTCCCCCCCACAAAATAGTATCCTCTTAAGAGAGAAGTAGGGGGGCTGGGGCTATGGCTCAGTGGTTGAGCACTCGCCTCGCATACGTGAGGCACTGGGTTCAATCCTCAGCACCACATAAAAAGAAATAAAGTAAAGATACTGTGTCCAACTACAACTAAAAAAATATTTTAAAAAAAGAGATGAGATTTTTGTATCTCTCTGATAAGGAATTCCTATTCACTGCTTCTGAGTGATAGGACTTTAATACAAAAATAACCATCCAGTATTGCTGGGTTATCTTACATCAGGGATTTAAAAAATCTTTTATAATTTGTTTAATACAAGTCAGCAAAAGTGTTAGCTGTGAGGGTTATGGCTTGATAAAGAAATCTCTTCACAATATGAGGATGATCTGCTCATAGCCAACCCCAACTATGAACTCACATTTTCAAATACTATATTGCTGCACTAAACCACTTCACTCCATGTGGATATGAGGCGTCCACTAAAATGCCTTAGCTTTTTAAACAAGTTACCTAACTGGGATTTCAGAGTAGCCAATGAGCCTGAATTTCAATGTCAAATTTAAAGCAGGCTATCTTGAGCCTTATAGAAGTCAGGAACCAGAGACAGGTACATGAGTTCCTGGAAATATCAGTGCTATGATTTTGGTATTAGTGGTCCCCCAAAAGTTCATGCATGAGACAAATGCAAGGTTTAGATCTGAAATGATTAGGTTATGAGAGTCTTACCTATTGAGTGCATTAACCCTCTGACAGGGACTGAGTGGGAACTGGAGGCAAATAGGGTACTGGCGGGAAGAGGAGGGTCCCTGGGGCAGGCTTCTGGGGTTTGTATTTTGTCCTTGTTGAGCAGAGCTCTCTGCTTCCCGGCAGCATCTTCGCAGCTGCTTTCCTCCACGCTCTCCTGCCACGACGTTCTGCCTCATCCCAGGCCCTGAGGAATGGAGCCAGCCATCTCTGGACCGAGACCTCGGAAACTGTCAGCCCCAAAATAAAATTTCTCTTCCTCTGAAATTGTTTTTGTACAGAATTGTGGTCACAGCCATGAAAAGGTTGACTAAAACAGTCAAATGCTGCCATATTTGTGTCCCTAATTTTGAAATAATAGGTAAATTCCTGTGTGAGGCCTTAAAAGGAACAAATAAAACATTTGACTGTACACCAGAATTCCAAGCTGCCTTTGAGAAGTTAAAACAGGCTCATGACGGCCCCTTCCCTAGGCCTGCCTAACACAAAAGGGGTTAAGACTATTTATAAATGAGAAACAAGTCTTTGAAGTTCTCTTACACACATTGAAGACACTGTGGTCAGTAACCTAAGTGTCAGAACAGCTTGACCCAACAGTGAAAGGAGGGTCCTCCTTCCTTTGGGGTGTGGTCGCCACTTGTGATTTACCACAAGAGGTTGAGAAACCCACTCTCAACCATTTCTATTGAGAAAAATATTTCTCAACAGAGTACAGCACAGATGAGAAATTTCAAAAGATTTCAAAAAGGAGGAAACAAATGACACATAAAATGAATATGAGTATAAAGCAATAAAATTCAAGCCAAGAGAGTACTGTAAACTCACCAATACGGGGGAAAACAATCACACCCATGAAAAAAGACTAATCAATGTTTACAGAGGTGTTAACTGATTGGAACTGTCAAGCCTGCAAGGTAAAACGTAGCCCCTTTGGAAAACGGGGTGGTGCTGTCTGCGCAGGCACACACTAGGAGCCATTAACTCTACCCTGGACAGAGGAGAAGTGGGAAGAAGGACCGTGAGAACACTGACTGGCCCCACCACTGGGAAAGGTCCTCCAGCTGCCACCACACTCTGCGGTCCAGGGCCCTGCAACCTGGACACCAGGACCCAGATTCCACACCAGCCCAAACCCAGCCTTAGCACCATCTCAGAGAAAAGCACGAGGCAGTGGTCTCGTCAGTGCCAAGGACACAAAAGGTAAGAAGAAAGTGAAAGATAAGGCAAGCTGGAAAGAACAAGTGAAGGGTAGAGGAGGAGGGGCTGAGGAGGAGAGAACCTGCTGAGGACGGAGAGGGGAGTAAACAGGGTGAGGAAGGAGATAAAGTGAATCCCAGCTGGCAGGAACCAGACACTGGGCTGACAGGGGAACCCTTCCAGTGGCTTTGGGATGGGAAGCCCCTTGGGAAGTGAGCCTGGGAGAAAACTGGGCTGGAAACATTGCCTGCGTGTAGCTTGGAGAGCTGCCCGGACGCACTCTTCCACTCCAGCCTTCTCATTTCCCCACCTGGATGCTGACACTCCCCCTGGCCTGCTCCATCTGAGCTTCCCGCCATCCCCAGGTGCTTCTCCCCTTTCTTGCGCTTTTTCTCCTCCTAACGGTTGCCCTATCTTAGCAGGCCACAGCCTCACATCCTGCCTCAGCCCTCTCCTCCATCCCTAGAATTACCCCACATGCTGTCCTGCAGGCTGGGGTGGGGTCAGGGTTGGAAACAAGCCACAGCTCGCCCTGCTCCTCCCCTTTTTGTATTAATGAGTAAAGAGAGTAACACTTGTTTTGTTGCTTGCTGTTTTTTTAAAAAAAGAATAAATAGTACTATATAGAAAAGGAAGAGAGCTTACCATTGGGGATTATGGAGGAGTATTATGAGGAAGAGGGCGTGAAGTGGTTGTCAGGGCATCTGCTTGGTATCTGCAGTAGTGCCTGTATGTTTCCTTTGTGGTGATTAGAGACTCTATCATTGTGACGTTTGCCTGTTCTTGCTGCGCTTAGTAAGATCAAATTTATTACATAAGATGTTGAGGGGGAGAGCAAAAGGAGGGATTTAAAGGACACGCAGGAAGATCACAAGTTCAAAGCCAGCCTCAGCAACTTAGCGAGGCACATAGCAACTCAGCAAGACTGTCTCTAAATAAAATACAAAAAATGGCTGGGGATGTGGCTCAGCATCTCTGGGTTCAACCCCCAGCACCAAAAAGAAAAAAGAAAATGAAATTAAAAGAGCTCTGGTAAATTCAAAAATCCAACAAGTAAAAATTATGTCAATTATATACCATATAATTGCACTAATATTCATATATATAATGATGTCTTGCTTGATGGGAATACATTCTGGAAAATTCACTCAGTATTCACATAAAAAATAAATATTAGAAATTGATTTTAATAACAACACATATCCATTATGAGAATATTGCCATTATGTGACCGCTAAAATATCACTAATGAAGTATATGTAGTTTTGGAACAGCACCCTCAAAACTATGTCAAGCCTCCAGAATATCTCAGTTCACAGAAACACATTCCAGATTTGAGAGCTATGGCTCCTCTGACCTCAGGGAGCTGAAGGTCCTGACCAATCCTTTTTATGTTAGAGGTGAAGGATACAATTCCTTACTAATATTTCTCCTCAGGTCCAAAAAAGAAGAGACAGTACCCTAAGGGACAGCAAGGAGCTTTAACCAGAAAGTTTCCAAAAGTAGACTTTTTTCCACCAATTGCTGGCCACAGTCAATTCAATTCAGATATCAGACGGCAAGTAAAATTAGATGAAGTTCCAGGAGCTGGGGCCCATGTCTTCAGATCCACAGCTTTGAGTCTATTATACAAATGCATTAAAGGCAAACTCTTTTTCAAATTGGCCTTAGACCAGATGGCCAATGTATGATATTTTTTTCCCTCCTATGATCAAAGCCCCTTAATTAATAAGCAAATGGGCTTGGAATCAAGATGAATTGTATTCCCAGGCACAGTGGCACACACCTATAACCCCAGCAGTTTGGGAGCCTGAAGTAGGAGAATTGCAAGTTCAAAGCCAGCCTCAGCAACTTAGCAAGACCCTGTCACTAAATAAAATATACAGGGTGCCGGGCATGTGGCTCCGTGGTTAAATGCCACATGTTCAATCCCCGATACCAAAAACGTGTGTCTAATTTTAAGGCCAAAATCCCCCCACTATACTACATGACTCACACAACTTTTCTTACTATTTTGGAACTTGGTTAGTGACATTCAAAAAAGCAGAAGTTCAATGTGTGTGTATGTACTACTATGCTATTTATATGTATATATATATATATCTTTAATATATTTATGTGTGTGTATATATATAACGTGTGTGTGGCTTTTTTAAAGATTTTTTTAAGATGGACACAATATCTTTATTTGTTTGTTTGTATGTGGTACTGAGGATCAAACCCAGTGCCTCACGCATGCGAGGCAAGTGAGCCACAACCTCAGCCCACGTGTGATTTTGCTTGCTGTCTGAGATCTGGAATGGAATGAACTTTGGCTTGCATTGGGTGGGAAAAAGTCTACTTCTGGAAACTTTCTGGTTAAAGCTCCCTGGTCTCACTCAGGACAGTGTCTCTCCTACTTTTGGACCTGAGAAGAAATATTGGTAAGAAATTGTGTTTCTCAAGTAGAAGAAATGCACACAAGAGACTTGACTGCACGTGTGTGTGTGTGTGTGTGTGTGTGTGCACGCACACACACACATAAATATAAAACCTTGCTCACATAGCTAATTAGTGATGGGGTTCACTTTTCAGGCCCCAGGGATGTCATGGTTCGTTTATACGAGGACAGACATGAGCCAGAGGTAATCTCAACCCTCCTTCACAAATGATCAACAATACAGGTCTCTGTGTCATTTTCTAGACACAGCTGAACACGGGCACCAGAGGCATGGAGCAGAGAACTATCTTACTGCAGTCACAAAGTAAAAGGAGGACAAGGAGAAACATAGTTAGTTGCACCACCTTGAACCACCAGAGATTGGAGTCTGGAATTCAGACAAGGCAAGGAAAACTCAACCTTTTCTATTTGGGCATGTGGATGACATGGGTGCCTGCTGTGAAAAGATCATTACAAGCTTTTGAAAGAGAAATGTGAGTGGCAGTAACAGTTGAACAATTCGTATCTGCACGGTGTAGTCCAGGTGTCTGTCAGCTGTGGGCCACAGCACACAGGTATCAGCCCCTCCTGAAGAGCATTCTGCATCTGCGTCCTCTAAAGCTATTCCCACTGCAGAGATGAGAAAATGGGTTTCTTGACAATAAATGGCAACGCAGCAGTACAGAGAGAACTACCCAGAGCAGAACTCTATGAAATCCCTTCAGAGATCCTCAAAGGCTGGTTTGCTCCTAATACAGGGGATGTCAGTCTGGAGATTTATCATTTTCTCCCCATTTTGAAGAGAGTGCCTAGAGAAGACATCCCAGGAGCAACACAAACCTTTTTCCTTCTTTCATGTTAAAGAACTCTTCAGAAACAGAACTCTCAACCCAGGCTCTTTATGAGGGCAAATGCTTGGAGATTACAGGGTGCCAAAAAGCACACACACTACAGGCTCAGAGTCTGACTCAGTAAACTCCAAAATCCAGATAATAAAATGCATGATTCATTGTCAAAAACATTAAAGAATTTAAAAAAAAAAAAAACCTTCAAAGAAGATGAGTGGATGTTTTTGTGAATGTGTCATTTAACAATTTACTTACCAAATGATTTTGAGGAAATAGAGTCATTTTCCTGCAGCCATAGGGAAGATAGATTTTCCTTATTTATTTTTTCTGTTAGAATTTCCAAAGATAAGCCCTAGAATTTGATTTGAAATAGCCTCAAAATATAAAACAGACAAGAAACCTACAATACATACTCAGGGGAAGAAAAAAGGTAAATAGTTTCTTTTTTTAATAATTAAAAGTAAAGGGCTGGGGTTGTAGCTCACCGGCAGAGCGCTTGCCTCGCATGCATGAGGCCCTGGGTTCGATCCTCAGCACCACATGCAAAGCAATAAAATAAAGACATTGTGTCCATCTACAACTAAAAAAATATTTTAAAAAAAATAATTAAAAGTAAAACCTTTTTTTTCTTTCTTGAAATCAAACTTTATCCGCCTTTTTGTATAATTTTCTTATCTCTGAAACCAGAAACCACAAAAGAAATGCAGGCAAGAGCCTTGAACTGCCCATTTATACAGAAGATATCTGAATGTTCAATAATCATAAAAAATCCAACATCTTTAGAAATTAGAGAAATATAAAATAAAATCCCATCAGAGACAAAAGTAAATAGTGTTGATGAAGATATAAAACATAAATTCTCATAAACTCAAGTGGAGTTTAAGTTATTAGTTATTACCTATTCATGGAAACTGTTTTGCTACTGAAGACACACAATACTCCCCATCACAGACTAACTGAATTACAGCACATGACCATGAAAGGGGTAAGAACACAGCAGTTCTCCTCCAAACACCTGAAACCCAGGGGATTTGTTCAAGAGAATGCACACCTTGGAGGAGAAAAATAACCATCTGTGGGAGAAATGGTCACTAGTGGTGATAGTACAACCAGTTTAAAAAACAGTAAAAAACACCATGTTTAAGTCTTATGTAGGTGTCAATGCATCTGGCATCTCACAGGTATACATATTTAGAAAGAAAATATGTGGAAATTACAAGAAAATAAAAATCCTCAGAAGCACATAAAAAAGACTCAATCCTATGTGTAGATGATAAAACTCATGATTACAAAGATGACACTTTTTCCCCAAATTAACCTAAAATATATTCCCATCAAAATTGCTGTGTACATATATGAACCTTATCACAATGAAGCCTACCTTTATGCGTATTTTTAAAGCATAACTTAAAAAGCTATAACTAAATGGAAGGAAGACAGGGGAGAGTAGGAGGAGAGGCAAAGGGCGCTACCGGGCACTGAAGTGGAGCCAAGTCTATTCCATGCTCAGGATTCTGTCAAAGTGAACCTGAATACTATGCATAACTATAATGCAACAATAAGAAAAGTCGACAGCTTTACCTTCAGTGAAAGAAACTAAAGCATGAAGTTGTAAAATTCGTCCACAAAGTTAAAAATAGGTCAATTTAACTGAGAAACTTTTCAATCGTAAGAGCAAAAGCAGCACTTATTACCTGACATCCACGCACACTATGAAACTTTACTATTACAATAATCATCAAAGAACCACAACATAAATAACCATACACGAACCCATACGCATGTAAAAACCATATACATAACCGCAACGGGCAAGTCCAGAGGCACCAAAACCTAAAAAGGCCGGGCTGGGGCGGAGCGCTCGCCTCACTGCGGGGCGGGCGCGGTTCCGTGCGCAGCACCGCGTGCAAATAAGTTGGTGAAATAAAGTCCCGTCCTGGCTGGGCCCAGTCTCAAAACCTAACCAAATAAAAGCACCAGGGATATAGCGCAGTGGTAAAGCCTCTCAGTAACAAAAGCAAAGGGCGGGGAGAGAACGAGCTGGGAGGGGAGGACGCGAGGTCCAGGTGACGACAGCCGCTGTCCCGCAGGGGAGGGTGCTGGCGACCGGACCCCGAGAGCCGTCCCACCCGTCAAACACCAGCGTCCGCGGGCCTCTCTGGCCACGCTGCGGATGCCCCGCCAGGGTCCCACCCATCCATCACCAGAGTCTGCCCTCGCGGGCCACCCTGCGGACCCCGGATCAGGCTCCCACCCGTCAATCACCAGCGTCTGCCCTCGCGGGCCACCGAAGGCTGTGCCGGGTTTCCAACGGCAGGCTCCCGGGCGGCGAGGGGCCGAGGGTGCTGCCCAGGGACCGCGTGGGTCCCTGCGGACCCGCCCGCGGGCTGCCCACACTCACCATCTCAGCCTGGGCACCTGCAGGGCAGGAAGGGCGCCCGGGAGCACGTCGGGCCGGGTCGCCGAGGTGGCTGTCCCCGAGGGCACCTTCCTCGTGGTGGTGCTGGGCATTGAACCCAGGGCCTTGCGTGCGTGAGGCCAACTGAGCTGTGTCCCCAGCCCGGGAATGGCGGCCGCGGGGCGAGGGACCGGGCCAGGCGGCAGCCCGCCTCCCGGCGGCAGCGCAGGAGACTGGCCGGCTCGCGCTGGCGCTGCGATAGGGCCGGGCTTCAGACCCGCCCAGCCGGCCTTCCCGGTGAGCGACAGGAAATACTGTCCAATGCACGCACGGACAAGGCCAGAGGGACCTCGTTGGTTTCAGCTTTTTTTTGCTTTTGCAGGCTGCTGTTGCTCCCCAGGACCTCCAGCCAGCAGAGCATCTGCATTTAACCTCGCCCATGAGGTCGCTTCAGTTTAAGGATTGTATATGCCTGTGTATTATTCATGAATGAAAATGGTATGACGACAATTACTATGAAATTTCACTCAAGTTTTCTGTTCTTTGGTCTTCTTAGGAGACACCTTGAACTTTAACCTGGGAAGCAATCCCCAAGCAACAATGTCCAATGAAAACAGTACCTAAGGCACAAGGTTGATCTGAATATTTCCAGTATTCACATTAACAACATTAAGAAGTTGAAAATGATTTTAATAACATAACCCAGCATATCCAGAATATTACCTTTATGTGACTAATAAAATATTACTAATGAAGTATGTGTTTTTGGAACTACACCCTCAAGTGTGACTCTCTCCATCCTAGCTCAGTTCACAGTAGCCACTTTCCAGATTTGAGAGCTATGGGTCCCCTGATGTCAGGGACTTAAAGGTCCTGCTCTCTTTATAGGCTAGAGTTGAGGGATACAGTCTTTGTAAGGAGCACATGCTGTAGACATGCCTGGACATGCCAGGACTCACTAAGTTGCTGGCCATAAGGAACAGCAGCCGTTGACTTGCTTAGTCATGCCTGCTTGCAATAGATAAGGAGCTGTAAGGGGCACCAGCCACAGGCATGCTTAGCAATGACTGGTTACAACTGATAGGGAGCTCAGCTCCATGGACATGCGCAAAGAATAGGCCCAGTTACAATTACACCATCTCACTGGACATAAACAATGGACATTGACTTTCACTGGGTATAACCAATCACCAGCTCACACCAACTTGGAAGTGCATTTAAACTGCTTGTCCTGCTACATTGAGGGCTTTTGCTCCAAGGACATCACTGAGACTGGCCTTTTGCTATCTGTCCCTGGATCAACTCCACCATTTCCCGACAGTCCAGCCATCACCTGAAAAGAACCACCAGACAAGGACAATGTCTGCTCTTTGGCTAAGAGAAGTCGCATGGCACAGGAGGTATTTGGGGCTCGTGGCTGCCCCAGGGTTGTGTGAATTACTTGTAGAGTTTAGTTGCCCTAGGACGGGTAGCTCGCCTATGTGTTCAGTTGGTGTGCACTGAATGCTAGTTGAGGTCTCCAGCACACCCAGCACTTCTGCATTAATTGTTTATATTTGGTGGTTGGTGTGATCAAATACATGCTTGCATTTGAAGACGAGCCACCTCTGAGTGATCGTCAACTGCCCCTCGTGACAGTCCTCTACTGCGTTTCTCCTCAGACCCAAAAGGCGAGAGAGACAATGCCCTGAGTGGGGCAGGGAGCTCCCACAGGAAGTGTCCCGAAGTAGGTCACGCTTTCCCACTTCACACTGCCACAGGTTCTCCCATGGCAGAGAGTGCACAGCAAAGGAAGATGGGGTGCAGGGGTGGGGGCACGTACCCTGTATCTTCCACAGCCTTGACTCTATTGTTTAAACACATTAAATGCAAACTTGTTTGGCAGTTTGGGCTCAGGTGCAATGGCCAGGCTGTGGTACCTGTTTCCTCCTGTGGACAAACTCCCACAACTAATAAGCAAGGGGACTGGCACTCAGGATGAGCCGTGTCTGATTCCAAAGCCAAACAGTCCACCCGGTCCCAGGACTCCTGCCACATTCCTTGTCCTCATCAGACTTGTAAACTGACAATTATTCAAAGAAGCAGGATTTGTGATATATGCATATAAAATCCAATCCTATGTATTTATAGTATAACCAAAGAGAACATTCTCATGTATCCGCATCATCTGGATTCAGGGAATCCTGGTTACATTTACATCAAGGGAAAACTCTAGCTACAATTCATCTCAACACCTCTTTACGTATCAAAATATAGGTTGACAGTGAATATGTGGTAAGTTTAATGAGGGTTTATCAATTGTAGAATAAGCTGATCTAGTGGGATGTAAAGGACACACCAAGTCCTATGCTTTCAAAACATAGGGGACTTGAGCTATAGGGGCATGCAGCAGATTTTTATTGAGGGCAGAGCATAAGGAGGACAAAGAGGGACATATAACTATTGGCAGTATCATAAAACAACAGAATTGGAATCTGGATTCCAGACAAGGAAGAGTTGACATGTGGCATTTGAGCCTGTGGATGACATGAGTGCCCCTGATGAAAGCTTATCAGCTTCTGAAAGAAAATTGATAGGTTGTCAGGTGCTGGCTAAGCAGTATCTACACAGTAACTTCAAGGTATCTTATCAGCTCTGGAGGCACAGCACCTGCTTGTATCAATAGCCCCCAGAAGCCATGATCCAACTCAAAAATATCAAATTGTAGAGATGAGAAAACACAGGCTTCTAGATATCAAAAGGCTTATCAGCAGCCTATGTCAGAACTGACATCTATCCAGGACAACCTGTATGAAATTCCTTGTAAGCTTCTCAAAATCTGGTTTGCTCCTGATATAGGGATGTTCATCTAGAGAAATATTATTTCTCCTCCATTTTAAAGATAGAGCCTAGAAAAGACATCTCAGGAGGTCTTTTGACTTGAGAGACTACTGTTTATCCTTCTTTCATGTTGAGGAAAATCTTCAGAAACAGAGCTATGTCAACCCAGCTTCTCATTGGGGCAAATTCTTGGAGACTACAGGGTACAAGAAATCTCAACGCAGGGCCCAGAATCTGAGTATGACTCAGGGAAGAAAAATATCTAAATGGCTGATAATCAACTGAAAGGTAACTCAAGATTGTCAGTTGGGAAATTTTTTTTTAAATGGAGCAGTGTGATTTTATTTGCCACATGGACAAGAGATTAACCAATAAAAATATTTTTAATATGCCAATACCCACAGAATTCTGGCTGCAGAGAAGCAGCTACAACCAGAGATTTCTTGTGGCAAATGTCACTTCAGCAGCCCTTCTGTGGTGTGGTCTGCCTGTAGCTACGGAGATGTCACCTGCGCACATCCCTTCACTCACTATTCCCTCTCCTGGGAGTCTGTCTGCAGCAGGAGACTGGTTTATGTACCAGCTGACTTGTGTCCTCTCCACAAATCTCATATATTGATGTTTCAATTACCTAGTGCCTCAGACAGTGACTCTGTTTAAAGTCACATAGAGGTTCTTAAAGACGTGATTTAGGTCAATCCACATCACTGGTGTGACGTCCAATCCAATTAACTTTTTCTCCTTATAAAAAGCAGCGATAAGGACACAGAGGAGCATAGAAAATGCCATGCACATGTAGACACAGAAGATGACAATCCACATGTCAAAGAGTGGGCCTCAAAGGAAATCATTCCAGCAAGCACCTGGATGTACAGACTCTGGATTTAGCACAATACACTTCTGCTTAAGCCTTCTGTGACATTGTCATGACAGTCCAATGCTGATGCAGCCCACGAGGACACACGCACACTGTTCCTGAGCCTGGCTGGACGGAGGCACAATGGAAGCACACCACAGTCCACCAGCACTGAAAGGCTGAGCTGCTGCAGGAGACGGCATTTCTTCCTGGACTATTACGAAGGCGTGTGAGGACACACTCCTCGCCTGATGCGGCTGCAGTGGTTCAGCTGTGGATGGCACAGCCCTGAGAAGCATGTAGACTGCTTTTCCTCACTTGCTCATGTGACCCTCACTCCTCTTTGTGTCACTAATTTCCCGGTGGTAAAGGTGTCAGTTCTTAAGTCTCGTATAAGAACTGGAAGTACAGTGGAGAGGACTGCTACAGAGGCTACCTCGGGCATGTGACTAAAACAAAAACAGCAGCGACAGTGCCCAGTAAGCATTGAAAATGATGTGGAAATGGGCTGGGGTTGTGGCTCAGTGGCAGAGCACTTGCCTGGCATGTGTGAGGCACTGGGTTCGATCCTCAGCACCACATATAAATAAATAAATTAAATAAAGGTGCATTGACAACTAAAAATTTTTTAAAAAAAAAATTAAAAAAAGATGTGGAAATATCATCTCTATTATTTCTACAAATACGTAATCTGGAGGTTTATGCCTATTGGGTTGCCAGGGGGAGTAATATGTCTAGATTTCTTTGGGAATGGGAAAGTAGGTCATTCAAGTGGTAAATTCCTAGGACAGGGTTTAGGGCAGTCCTCACATTTCAGTATGTGGCCACCTCCAATTCCTGCCTGTGCGATCTTTCCCCAGAGGTCTCATCTAGCCCTAGACCAGAGAGACCACTGCTGTTTGTGTGGTGCACTTGCTCCTTCCCCAAGGAGACAGCGTTAGCAAGTAGCTCCAGGATGGCCTGTGGGGAACTCTGCAAAGTGGTTGTCTAACAAGTGGGACAGTAGTTAACACTGGCCATCCTGGCTGACTCCCACTGAACATTTTTAACACCCAGAGCAGGTATATATAAATATGTGCCTGGGGTGACACGGGGTTACAGGATGAAGTCTTCGTATAAATATTTGAGTGGAAACTAATGTCCAGTACTTAAATACTGACCCTACCAGCCATGTCCAGTGGTACAAACATGAAAGTTCTGCCACAGTTTCAACATGGAATTAGCTACTCTTGTCATTGCAGGTCCCCTGCATTTCCTGCCCCCCCACACACACACAGAAGGGGAAGGTCAAGGGACTTCTCAGATGTGATCACAGATGAGGACTTGACTATTGGTCTTCTCAGGGCTGCCCACTTTCACTTGGAGGCCATCAAGTTCTGGTGTGAGGGCAGTCACCGTCTGGCCTTCTTGTGCCTGGACCCTTGGAAGGTTTGGAGAAATCAAGAAACGTCTTGCTCTCTTGCACATCTCCCTTCGCTACATGAGCTAAACAGGGGGCTGTCCCTAGAACGTGTGCCTGGTTGCCAGAGTCTATGTTCTGTTGGGTTCTAACGCTAAGAAATTGAGGTCGCTTCTTCAAAGTTAAATTACCTGGGACTCTTCCTAAAAGACGACCTCCCAAAGTGGCCTTTGAGGTGCTGACTTGTCATCTCCTTACCTATGCAAAATTATACAAACGAATGGCCTTCCAGGCCCTCGGGAAGGTGTCAATGCCTCGCTGCCCACTTAGATGAGGCTCACAGCAGGCTGGGCAGGAGCCCTGGAGAAGACTCAGACTGGAACGGCAACATTAGAACCAGATTCTCCTCCAGCTGAGTTTAATCTCTATCTTCTGGCTGCAGGCAGAAAATGGCGATGATAGCAGAAAGGATGGTTAGAGAGCACACACCCATTTAAAACTGAGCTCACTGACGGGCTAGTTTTTGAGAAATACCTGCGGTGGCCACATGGTGGCAGACTTACACCAACCAAGGCTGACAGGGGCGCTCTCCCTGGTTCCCTGTCAGTCACCCAGATCCCAGGCACTGGGCGCTCTCCTGTCATCCTACAAAAACCACAGGCCCTGCCCAGGTGTGCATCCTTAATTGCAGCCAAACACTGCGTTTTATAAGGAGAAAAAAGAAAGCATCCCAGACTCCTTGCCTGCTTGTCTTGTTGCATACAGAGCTGATCTGTTTCTAAAGGGAGCTCTGTGTGCTGCCTTGCACCCCAAATTTCAATGGTGCGAAAAGTCACATAATACACAGAAGACGTATTGTTAAGAGGGGCTCAAGAGTCTAAGGAAAAAATATTTAGCTTTAATTGTGAGTCCAGGAAAGCTGATTCCAGATTTTCCTCATTTTGTAAATAACTCCATGGACTTGCCAATAAATAAATATATAAAGGCTCTCACTAACGCATTAAAATGTGCCTTGCTTCTCTTTGCCCTAGTTAGATGTGCTCCATGGGATCCCTTCACCTTGCATGATGCAGCTGAGGGTGGGATCCTTTCTGCTCCTCTGTGGTCCACCCTGAACCTCTACCTGCCTCTCAGTCTCTGACACCTTCAACAGCCTCCACTGGGCGAGAGGTTCAGAAAATGCTGGAATGTACTTAAAGACATTTAATCATCAGGCTTTTATGCATCAATTTGGTTCCATGTTCCTTTTCAGTATTTTTGACTTTTGCTTCTCAGTAACAGCATCCAGGGCATTTTGGGGACCAATTTTGCCCCATTTATGAAACGGGAGCAATGTTTCTCTTAAATGACCTACTAGGAAGCCTAAGGCACAGCCCAGGATTTCACAGATGCCCAGTACACAGTTGTCTAAAATGGATATGGGATGAGAAGAGGGAAGGAGCCAGGGCACAGAAAATACAACATGTTGAGGCCGGGAGCCCCACCTGCCCCATGAAGTGCAGGCTACGGGAGCCAGGCCTGGCCCTCAGGCCTTGGTGAGAAGGATGAGCATCTCTCTAGCTGAGGCCATTTCCATAGCTAAACCTAGCTTGGGCTGGTAACAAATGCACGCACGATCCTCTCAGCCATGGCCATGTGCCTCGGGGAGTCAGGCTCGGCTTACTGAGGTCTAATTAAGGCAGCCATCCCTCCTACACACATTGGGCAGGGGCTGTGCTGAAGGCTGGCACAGGCTCTCGAGCACAGCAGGTGTGGCACAAATGCTCTTAGGATTCTCTGGCCAGTGCAAGTAGCAGCCCCAACAAGCGGCAGTGACAGTAAGGGGACCAGGGCTTTCATTTCTCCTAGTGTTAATGAGCATGTGAACACATGGCCTTGACAGTGCTGATGAAGGAACTCCCTGGTGGGGTCCTGTTGGGGGCCAGGCAGCAGGGAGAGAGAATACTGTGGCAGTGACTGGCTGCATGGTCTGGTGACCCCGAGTTCCCGTCCAGTGCTAGAGGAGCCATGAGAAGGAAGACGTTCACTTGTGAATATTCACCCTACACTGCAAGTTCTCTGGGGTCAGGGCTCAACGCCCATCGACACATTCAGCACCATAGGAATGTCAATTTCAAAACTGAATGTTTAGGTGAAAAAACCCTCAAGACAACTTGGATTCTGCAAAATCCTGTGCCATTCTTCCTGCATGGCACCTCCCATGAGGCAGAACAGGCTCAGCACACCTGGGTGAGCTTCCCAGCCTGAGTTCCTGTCCCAGTGACAGCTGTGTGGGCATGCAGGGCAGAGTAGGGTGTCCCAGGCAGCTCTGAGGCTCTGAGCAGGGACAGGGACTGTAATCGGGTCATATCCTTCTATATTCTAAACACTACCCCAGAATTTCAAGACCTTTTGCTCAAAAGGTACAGCATCAGCAGAGTAGTAATCTCCTCACACAAGCAAGTTAACATTTTACATCGGAGCATTACCTGAATCA
This sequence comes from Geosciurus inauris, assembly GCA_004024805.1. NCBI lineage: Eukaryota > Metazoa > Chordata > Mammalia > Rodentia > Sciuridae > Geosciurus > Geosciurus inauris. The sequence continues at coordinate 29,629 of PVHX01015937.1, forward strand.
CTTAAACCATCCATGTTTATAAAGCATCATTCCATTGGCTTAATATGAGCTTCCAGAGCAGCTTCACCTCTGGAAGGATGGTAAAACTCTTCGACAGAAAAATATAGCACAAGAATCAGGCCCAAATTAGTAATTCCCCTGCCTCCAGGTTTGAAGTTTCCCCTGAGCATATGCTCTGTCTACTCTCCCCCTTCTCTTCTTTCTTTCCTCCCTTCTGACCCACTCGACAAGCACTGCTCTTGAAGATGAAGGGTGTTCTGCTGGATCCTAATCCCCACTCACTTCCTCCTCCTTGCCCCTCACCACTGACCTCACTGAACCCCTTCTCCGCCCAGTAGAGTCCTCTCCTTTAGAACTTGGGTCCGTTCATGTACAGAAAGGAACACCATGATGAGTCATAACATTGTATGATTGGACTCACTCAACTTCAATTAAACCTTGCAGTTTGTTTCATGTAGCGCTCAGCCTTCCTTGAAATGCTAAATATTATTCTTGGAAACTGCTGGGGGAGCTGATTTTGGTGTATGTGGTACTCCATGGGACACTTGTCACCTCTTGGAGTTGAGGGCAGCTAATGATGGCCAGCACTGTGCTGCTGGGCAAGGTGGGGATGGTTTGGGGAGAGAGTGTCAATGGCTGTGACTGCTGGGATTTAGTCCATCAAGTGCTGGTGGGAATCTTGAGGGGGACTGTCACCTGGGCTGACAAGTTCGTTCAAAACTTCAGCTTTGAACTCTGTGTCTGTTATGGGCTGAATTGTGTGCTCTAAAATTTATATGTTGAGCAGGGTAAGGTGGTACATGCCTGTAACCCCGGTGCCTCAGGAAGCTGAGATGGAGGGTCGCAAGTTCAAAGCCAGCATAAGCAACTTTGTAAGACCCCATCTCAAAATGAAAGATAAAAAGAGCTGGTGATGTTGCTCAGTAGTTAAGCACTCCTGGCTTCACTCCCTGGTATCCAAAAAAAAAAAAATCAGGTCCCGGTACAGTGCCCTCGATACAGCAGCACCAGAACACCCTCAGTCCTCAGTTTTGTCTATGTTCAATTCTCCTTTTCCAGGTAGACAGATTATCCATTATCCAAAGGTCGTATCTGTGGTCCCCGTCAATACCCATGGAGCCAATCTAGCAATGAGAAGAATTCTCCCGCTTCTGTCATTCAAGAAATGTTGTCACTTAAACAGTATCAAACTTGGAATGGATTCTTTCGCAGAACAAAGTGCACCGGCATTTCCAGCGGCCACCATTTGTACCCAATATACAAATGTGGCTTCGGGTCAGTTCCACTAGTAGCGGCAGCCCTGACAGGGGCACAAAGGCCGGGCGCGGGAGCGAGCGTCCTGCGACGGCACGGGTGCAGGCAGCCCCAAGTCGCCGGGCGAGCGGCCACCCCAGGACCCGCTCTCGCGGCCGCGGAGCCGGCCTTATCAGGAGATGGCCGCTTGGGTTCTTTTCGGGTTTAAAATACTTTACTTTTCTTCTTTAAAGTGAGCTAAAGGCCGCAAGGAGAAGGCGGAACAGAGCGGGCGTGCTCCCCGGCTGCGTTCTGCGGGGTCCCGTCTCGCTCCGCGACGCGGTGACCCGGCGACGGCTGCCCAGGGCGAAGTGGGAGCGGCAGCGAGAAGGGAGAAAGGACACCGAGAATCCCACCTGCTCTTCCGCACTCTGGACCAGAGGACGGTGCGCACAGCGGCCTGTGCCGGGGCGACACGGGAGCTGCCCCTGGAGTCCAGCTCAGCTCCACACCCCGGGAGGCAGAAGGGCGGCAGCAAGGCGTCTTCTCGGAGAAGCAGATGCCTGGGGTGGACGAGCGGAGTGTCAGGCCGCTTTTCGTCTCGGTGACGAACTTCCTGACGGGAACCACCGCAGGGAGGAGAAGTTTGCTTTGGGCTCGTGGTTTGGGGTTCAGCCCTTGGTGGGCTGGCACCAGCGCCCGGGCCCCAGCGAGGCAGAGCATCCCCGCAGGGTGCGGGCGGAGGGAAAGCCAGCGGAGGCCGGGCGAACTCCCAGCACCCGCCCTCTCCTCGGAGCCCCAGCTGCCTGCCGCTCCCACGCCGTCCAAATTATCAATGCACTAATTAGACAATAGCCTAAAAATTTGATCTTTCACCTCCGCACATTCCTGCATTAACACATGAGCTTGTGGGGGGCACTTCATATCCAAACCATATCAAATGGTAAAAAATAATAATTATAATTATAATCATTATAATTATATATTATATATGTAAATAAATTATATATGTATAATTGTCCCTGAAGACATGTATAGGACAAATGGAACAGGAATAAAATACGCAGATACACCTCAAAATAATCTTTCTAAAGTGTTGAAATACTGTAACCTGTAAGGTAACGAGTGCACCGTATTTCAGAAAAATAATTTAGCTTGATAAGCGTAAATGTGTATCCTAGTATGCCAGCAGATCGTATCTAAAAACAATTCTGGAGGCATGCTCAGTAAAATAAGGCCAGCGATCCATGGAGTGGCAAAAGTGAACATTTGTCATTCATCCTAGCTTTGCAATAACACGCATTCCAACGCAGCTAGGGAGCTCTTCCCCCAGGAGCAGTGGGGGCCGGGTGCAGTGACCAGTTCTAAGGAGAGCTCCCTGCCCTGCCTTCTTTGTATTTAGAGAAAGGGTCATGATATGGAATTCACCAACCAGTCACACCCAGGTCATATTTTGACACAGGCACCAGTAGTGGGAGGGGACAAGAGGAGGGAACTCTATCTTTGGCAGTGCCAGAAAGAGGTGGCTCACAGGTCAGCTTTCTGACCCTAATACATGAATAAAGTCTAGAAGTAACAGTGGTGAAAATTGTAGTGTAGTGGGAAAAGCTACAGTTTCTTTTTTGGTTTGTCTTAATTCATTTTTATTTTTGGCCTTCAAATGCAATGAGTCGAGTTAATCATGCTCTAAATGGTAGTGATTGGTTGGTATATGGTAACTTACTTATTAAAATTATGCATTCATTCACTTTTATCACCCAAAGTATTTTGCTTTCACTCTGTAACATTATGTAAATAAGTCCATTATTTATCTACATGTATATGTATATATATACAGTCTTATAAACATTATACACATAAGTCTACATCTATACAATCTACTTAGTTTTGCTTTGGATGTATGTGATTTTAATTAACAATATGCTTTTGTGTTACAGACTTCATTCAGTTTCTTAATATGTTGCGGAAATATTTTGCATCTCTAACCGTGATGGTGGTCATATGTCTAGGTTTTCCTTTCTATGCTTTAAATTCTGGCTAGCCCTCCACACTGTGCAGCCTTCAGCTTGCTCATCCATTTCCCCAGAGAATGGGCAGACAGCTTGCTTTGACAGTACAACTGAACAGTGCTTTAGTGCACAACCTGCCAAGCATCTGCTGAGGCCCTCTGTGAGAATTTCACTGAGATACACGCCCAGCCACAGGCTGCTGAATCATAGGGTAGAAGCAGATTTAAAGTAACTTAAAAACTGATGACATGCTTTTAGAACAGCATCAACCTACACTAGTATAAATGACACAAAGTTTCCTCTCCACTGTGCTGACAAAACATGGCACTATCAAGCCTTCTGATACTTCCAGCCTTGATGTGCGTAGTGATATCGTGATCTTATTTATATTTCTCTAATGAATAATGATTTTGAGCCTCTGTTCATGAGTATTTTTATGTCCATTGCTCACTTTTCTGCTGGATATTTTCTTTTTCATTAGGTAGCTATTAGTTGCTGGCTCACTTCATAAAATTGTTATCATTTTCTAATTAGTTTGGAAACTTTTTAAAGATATATTTCAGGTACAAATTTTTACGGGACGTATGACTGGTATGTATTTTTTTAGTCTGTATCCTATCTTTTCATTCATTAAACATCTCTTTCAAAGAGCATAAAATATTAATTCTGATGAAAGTTAATTTATCATGTTTCATAGATAGTGCTTTTAGTATAGGTAAGAACTCACCAATTCAAGCTTATGAATACTTCCTTGTTTTCTTCTCTAAGTTTAATATTTTAGGGTTGTACATAGAGATTTGCCATAGGTGGTCTGAGGCATGCATTGAACTTTGTTTGGGTTTTTACATATGGATATCCAATCAATCCAGTACCTCAGAAGAAAAAATTACCATTTTCCCACACTGAACTGAATACACTTTTATGAAAATTAAGTTATCCAAATATATGTGATTCTATTTCTGGACTCTCTGTTCAGATTAATTGACCAATTTGTTGATCTTTATGCCAAAACAACATCACCCTGAATAAGGAAGCTTCTTAAAAAACCTTGAAATTAGGTATTAATGATTCCCCAACTGGGTTTTTCTTTTTCAAAAATCATACTATTCTAGGATCTTTGACTTTATATACGAACGTTAAAATCAGCTTGCCAGTCTTACAAAATGTCTTCTGGGATTTTTGATGTGGTTTGTCTTAAAATTGAAGTTCAGTTTGGGGAAGACTACAATTTTAACAAAATTGTGTCTTCTGACCCAACCACACAGTATATTCATTATTTATTTAGGTTTTAATTTTAGGTTACAATGTTTTTCAGAATTTGGTGAATGTGGTATGTATATTTTTGTAAGATTTATTCCTTAATTTAAGCATTGAATGTTTCATATGCAGAAGCTAGAGAAAAATAAGGGTAAGGGGAGGAATACCAAGAAAATAGAAGAGCGATCTGTGGAGTAGAGGAAGGCAGAGAGAGGAGAGGAGGAGGGAAGGTAACAGGGAGGGATGGTGGAGTAACGCCGACCAGACTGTGCTATGTATGCACATGAACGTGTACCACAACGTCACCTTCACCTAGGTCTATAATGCACTAACTCAAAAACTATAGAGAGATAGAAGGGATACCAGTAGAGCAGAAGAGGAACAGGGAGAGGGAGGAAGAGAGGGGAAGGGCAAGTACTGGGGACAAAAGCAGAGCATGTTATGTCCCATGTTTCTATGATTATGTCAAAATAAACACCAATATTATGTATAACTAAAATGTACTGAAGATTTATTTTTTATTCCACCATATTTAAATTGTATTTTTTCTGTTTATTTGTTTTAATCAGTTATACATGACAGTAGAATGCACTTTGACACATCCTGCATAAATGAAGTATAATCTCCCATTCTTCTGGTTGTACATGATGCACAATCCCTCCGGTCATGTGGTCATATATGCACACAGGGAAATAATATCTGGTTCACTCCACTATCCTAGCCCCAAACCCCTCTGCCCCCTCCCATCCACCTCACCCAAAGTAATTCTCTTCTTCCCCAGAAACTGGCCCTTATTGTGAATTAGCATCTACACATTGCAGAAAATATTCCACCTTTGTTTTGGGGGGATTGGCTGATTTCACTTAGCACGATGTTCTTCAATTCCATCCATTTACCTGTAAATGCCATAACTTCATTCTTCTCTAAGGCTGAGAATATCCCATTGTGTATATACTCCATTTTATTTATCCACTCATCTGTTGAAGGGCATCTAGGTTGGTTCCATAGTTTAGCTATTGTGAATTGAGCTGCTATAAACCTTGATGTGGCCACATCACTGCAGCGTGCTGATTTTAGGTCCTCTGGGTATAGACTGAGGAGTGGGATATGGTTCATTCCAAATTTTCGGAGGAATCTCCACCCTGCTTTCTGTTGGGTTCACCAGGATGGCCTGCGCCCTATGTTGCCTAGGTGAGAGACGCCCGAGACTCGCACACTGAGTTCTCCGTTTGGCGTTCTTACGGGGGACACACTGACCACTTCCCTGCCTGTTCTGCATAAGCCCTAAGTTGTGCGCCCAGGGGTTTTCGCCTCCCTGTTCCTCAAGGCTGAGCCGCTAACTTCACTGCCCACTGGTTGTTACTATGCAAGTCTGGCCTAGTAGAACTGGCCCCTGGGTCCTGCTTCTGCTAGGCAACCCTAGATAGCCTCTGTTTGCTAATAATACAACGGACTTGACTCTTGAAGCTTATCTCTGGAGGGCCTTCTGCGGCCCCATCAGCCAGACTCTCCCCACCTGTTCCAGGGGGCTTTCAGCTGGCCTGGGACATCCCACACTTCCTGCAATGGTCGCAATTTGCAGTACTACGGGCAATGTATGAGCGGGCCTCTCCCCAACGTCCTCACCAACACTCACTGTTGCTTGCATTCTTGACAACTGCCATTCTCGCTGGAGTGAGATGAAATCTTAGAGTCGTTTTGATTTGCATTTCTCTAATTACTAGAGATGTTGAACATTTTTTCATTTATTTGTTGATTGATTGTATTTCTTCTTCTGAGAATTCTGTCTGTTGAGCTCCTTAGCCTATTTATTGATTTGGTTATTTATTTTTTGGTGTTAAGCTTTTTGAGTTCTTTATATATCCTGTAGATCTGTGCTCTATCTGATGTGTGTGGCAAAAATTTGCTCCCAAATGTAGGTTCTCTCTTCACCTCATTGTTTCTTTTGCTGAGAAGAAGATTTTTAATTTGAATCCATCCCATTTATTGATTCTTTTTTTAAAAAAAAAAAATTTAGTTGTAGATGGACATAATATCTTTATTTTTATGTGGTGCTGAGGATTGAACCCAGTGCCTCACACGTGTAAGGCAAGCGCTCTACCACTGAGCCACAATCCCAGCCCCCATTTATTGATTCTTGATTTTATTTCTTGTGCCTTAGGAGTCTTGTCAAGGAAGTCAGGGCCTAATCCAATGTGATGAAGGTTTGGGCCTACTTTTTCATCTATTTTGCTTAGGGTCTCTGGTCTAATTCCTAAGTTCTTGATCCACTTTGAGTTGAGTTTTGTGCATGGTGAGAGATAGGGGTTTAATTTCATTTTGCTGCATATGGATTTCCAGTTTTCCCAGCACCATTTGTTGAAGAGGATATCTTTTATCCAATGTACGTTTTGGCACCTTTGTCTAGTATGACATAACTGTATTTATGTGGGTTGGTCTCTGTGTCTTCTATTCTGTACCATTGGTCTACATGTCTATTTTTGTGCCAGTTCCATGCTATATACTATAGCTTGTCACTATAGCTTTGTTGTAATAGTTTAAGGTCTGGTATTGTGATGCCTCCTGCTTCACTCTTCTTGCTAAGGATTGCTTTGGCTATTCTGGGTCTCTTATTTTTCCAAATAAATTTTATGATTGCTTTTTCTATTTTTATAAGGACTAATGTTGAGATTTTGATTGGAATCACATTGAATCTGTGTACTTTGGGTAGTATGGCCATTTTGACAATATTGATTCTGCCTATCCAAGAGCATAGGAATTCCTTTCATCTTCTAAGGTCTTCTTCAATTTCTTTCTTTCTGTCCTGTAGTTTTCATTGTAGAGGTCTTTCACCTCTTTTGTTAAATTGATTCCCAAGTTTTTTGTTTGTTTGTTTGTTTTTTTTGAGGCCATTGTGAATGGGGTAGTTTTCCTAATTTCTCTTTCAGAGGATTCGTCACTGATGTGTAGAAATGAATTTGATTTATGGGATTGATTTTATATCCTGCTACTTTGCTGAATTCATTTATTACTTCTAGAAGTTTTCTGGTGGAATTTTTTGGATCCTCTAAGTATAGAATCATGTCATCATCAAATAATGATAGTTTGAGTTCTTCTTTTCCTATCTGTATCTCTTTAATTTTTTTCATCTAATTGCTCTGGCTAGAGTTTCAAGGACTATGTTGAATAGCAGTGGTGAAAGAGGGCATCCCTGTCTTGTTCCTGTTTTTAGAAGGAATGCTTCCAGTTTTTCTCCATTTAGGATGATGTTGGCCTTGGGTTTAGCATAGATTGCTTTTACAATGTTGAGTTATGTTTCTATTATCCCTAGTTTTTCTAGTTTTTTGAACATGAAAAGGTACTATATTTTGTCAAATGCTTTATCTGATCAATTGATAAAATCATATGATTCCTATCTTTAAGTCTATTGATGTGATGGATTAATTTTTGCACTCTTCATTAACACTAATTTCCCTTCAATAAACAACAAAATCTTTATTTCAAGATGTCAAAGTTATAGTTTTTTTCTTTTCACAAAACACTATGTGTGAGGGGACATGTATATGTGTGTATTATCATTACAGACTTAATGGAATAAACTATTTCATTTTTTCCATATTTCATATTTCTGAATTCCTATACTTCTTAATTTTTACCTTCTTTCCTGCACTCCTATGGATAATAAAAGTCATCTTCTCCAAACTTAAAAATTCTCTTTTTAATCTTATGGTTACTGGACTTGTGACACAGGCATGTGTTTTATTCAGTCTTTTGTTTGTACTTATCAAGGACCAACTTCCTCTCAATGACAAATATAAGTGTCCTACCTTCTTTCAAATTTCTTTGATCTATAGCACAACATATTTCCTAATATATCTAGAATGAAATAAGAAAAGTGACATTTCAATTCAATAAATAAAGAATAACATGTTTAATAAAGAGCATTAGCATAATTACCCATCATGAAAACAATAAATTTAAATCCTTATTAAATCCATGTAAAATAAATTTTCATAGATTAAAATCCAAGCTTAAAAGACATAAAATATATTTAAACTGAAAGCATTTAGGAGACTTAGTATTATTTCAGGATAGGAAATGCTTTTTAGCTAAACAGGAAACCAGAAATCATAAATGAAATTATGGTAGATATTCTGCATTCCATGAAATTTTCTATAAATATTGCACAATTTACATTATTACCATGATTATTATTTACATTTTGTAAAACATTGCTACTTGTTTTTCATTATTCTTGCTGAGAAAACAAACATGTTTCAGGTCACATAGCTAAAATCTTTTTTTTTTCCTAATTCCAAAGGTTCACTTCCCCCTCCACAGGTTCACTTCCCCCTCCAAAGGTTCACTTCCCCCTCCACAGGTTCACTTCCCCCGTGCACTCACACTACATGAGGGGAGGACTCACAGAGGCCTGAGCACAGCCACATAGAGGGCAGCTCCTGCTCACAGCACATGCAGCCCCAGGGGCCAAGCGGGACCAGGAATCAGGGCGGGGCCTCCAGAGCACCAGTCTGCTCTGGGTTCCAGTTGGTGTAAAGCAATAAATACTAACATGACATGCAGAAGGGAAGGTGAGGGGCAACGGGGGAGACAGGGGTGGGGTGTTTTCTCATATGTCCAAGCACAGTAGTGACATTTCAAGTATTGCAAAGAAAACCACACATTTTTGTGCATGTGGCACATGGCCTTTGAACCCATAGTGTGGATACCACTGACCCACATCTGCTTCTGCAGATGCTCAAGGATACATTCAAGTAGGGCAGAGGTAAGCTAATCCAGGGCTGTGCAAACCAGAGAGGCCCAGGGAGGCCCAGGAAGGGCACTCAGAGCATGCCCCACTGGGTCCCTGAAAGGCAGAGCTTAGCCCAGCCCAGAGGCCACCAGAGATGAGGAACCTTGACATCAAGACCCACTAGTGGGGCTGGGATTGTGGCTCAGTGGTTGAGCGCTTGCCTTGCATGCGTGAAGCACTGGGTTCGATCCTCAGCACCACATAAAAATAAATAAAGATATTGTGTCCATCTACAACTTAAAAATATATATATATTAAAAAAAAAAAAAGACCCACTGGTGAAGCTCCTTGGGGAGCTTTGGCATATGTGTTATTTTCCTGCTGCACAAAAAGTCCACCCTCACCTGCCCACCATGTTCAGGCAGCGATGGAGGTAAGGCACTGCCCATCCTGTAGCCACAGAGGGCAGGATGGTAGGAACAGCCAGCCAGAAGCACACTCACACTATAGCGAGGTGCACAGCAAGTGGGTGCACCATGCCCCATGCCCGCCAGGCACCTCCTGCCTCCCACAGCGTGGCGTCCACAGCAATGCTCAGACCCACCAACCCTTCCAAAACAATTCCTTAAATCCCTAAAATTATCTTCTTTAAACAACAACAAAGAAAGAACTGCAAAAAAATAAGACACATGTACAACACCCAAGAGCAGGAGAGGTTTCCAACAGTCTGTGCTGCCTGCTGCTATCCAGTCTCTGTGGGCATCAAGTGCTCAGGTGACTCACAAAGCCGGGTGGGTGGTCTCAGAGGGACAGTTGCTATGGATAAGGGTAGAGACCTGAGGACGCACCCCCTTTCCTGGGCAAGAGACGGGGCAGTGAGCCCTGAGGAAGAGCTTGCTTTGGCATAGACACAGCAGGGCTATCTCAGAGTCTGGCCTGTCCTCAGGGCTGCCCTGGGTTTGGAGGGTGGCAGGGACCATACACTCTCCCACCTGTGCCTGCCATGGGGTACCACAGGGGACAGGTTTGGGAACCCTGCAGAGGGAGGAGCTGTCCCTGGCACCCCTGTAGGCCACCTTCAGCAAAGACCTGCAGCTTCAGAAGCAGGAGACACACCACACTGTAGTGCTTGCAGTCCATGGCTGCACCTCGTGGCCCTGCCAGGGCCAGCGGGTCAGGCACAGATGCCCGCCAACAGGGCCAAGAGCCTTCTCTGGATTCACAGCATGCACCTGGCCATGCTCTTGATGTTGCGTGGCCCATGAGCATGCACCATCTGTTCAGGACCAGTCTCAGTGGTAACACCAAGGATGCTGTCCAGCAGCCACTGCTCGCCCAGGAAGCAGCACCGCAGTTGTGGGCTCAGGCCCTGGCTGGACACCATGCTGGCCTTTATAGCTCATTGAGCTTGCAGATCACCTCCTTCATACTGGATGAGAGGCAGAGCTTACCGGCCAGGATCTGGTCAGTAGAGGTCTGCAGGCCTGAGGACAGCAGCTCCCTGAAGCTCGCTCATGGCTCAGCAGGCTAATCTGGTCAGCTCTCCTGAAGCTGACACGCGGCCGGGCCACCTTACTGGTACTGCTCTTTAAGGCAGTGATCTCCAGGAAGTGCTGGGCGAAGTCACTGTGAGGTGCAGGCTGTGCAGGATCTCCATGTGTGCTTGCTCCATGAGCCTCTCCTCAGGAGATGGGGTCCTGGAAGATCACAGCCCCCTCCAGGTTTGCAGAGAGGGGTCAGCAAAGCTGCAGTAAAGGCCTGGGGCAGGCAGCTCAGGGAGGGCTTCACTGCTGCCCCCGGTATAAAGTCAGGGGCAGCTGAGGAGCCAGCAGAGCCCACTGAGAACATCCTGGTGCAGGGACCCCGGGCCAGTGTGGTCCCACTGAGGGACCAGTGAAGACCACTGGGACTGGACTGCTGGCTCCCGCAGCACGGGCTACCTCCGAAGAGGGTGCCATGCTTGTACGTGGGCTTCTGCAGGATGTCTGTGCTGCCAGAGGCCGAGGCCTGGGCGCAGATGCAGCCTTAAGCAGGTCAGTGAGATGGCTGGTGCTGAGGTTCCGGCCAAAGGTGCCCCTGTTGTCCTCCGCAGGCTAGAGCTCAGCGGCCTGTCCCTGGAAGGGCCCCATCTCTGACCGATCCGTGGAGTCTGATTCCATGCATGTGTTGTCACCATGCTCTGCTGGGCAAGGAGGGCTGCGGGCCTTGGGGAAGTCAAAGGAGGGCATGGCCTTGGTGGGAGAGCCCAGGATGGGAGGCAGGGGGTTCCACTGCAGGAACCCTTGAACAATTTTTTTCCATAGCCCCCCAACTTTCTGTCCTGGATAATGTATACCTGTCGCCACGGCATTTGCGCTTATTGTGCTCCAACGTGTCATCTTCTCGTGTTTTCTTTTTCTTGTCGCTTTTGTCAGCCTTATTTTCATGAGTATATTATCCAGACATTTCTCAAGAATAACGTGTGGGAAAATTTCCATAGAGTTTTATTTTTTGTTGTTCTCACATACTCCAATGATTTAGCTGAATATTCAAAGGAAACTGGCACAGGACTGATCACACAGACACACCACGGACGGACGCAGAAGCAGATTTATCGTCAGGCAGCTGACAGGACGAGAGCGCAGCCCTGGGACGAGAGCGCAGCCCTGGGACGAGAGCTCAGCCAGCGGGACCGGAGCGCAGCCAGTAGGACAGGAGCGCAGCCAGCGGGACCGGAGCGCAGCCAGTAGGACAGGAGCGCAGCCAGCGGGACGAGAGCGCAGCCTTGGGACGAGAGCGTAGCCAGCGGGGCAGGAGCGCAGCCAGTAGGACAGGAGCGCAGCCAGCGGGACGAGAGCGTAGCCAGCGGGGCGAGGGCACAGCCCCGGAACAAGAGCGCAGCCAGCGGGGTAGAAAGCGCAGCCAGAGGGACCAGAGTGCAGCCCTGGGACGAGAGCTCAGCCAGCGGGACCGGAGCGCAGCCAGTAGGACAGGAGCGCAGCCAGCGGGACGAGAGCGCAGCCTTGGGACGAGAGCGTAGCCAGCGGGGTAGAAAGCGCAGCCAGAGGGACCAGAGTGCAGCCCTGGGACGAGAGCTCAGCCAGCAGGACAGGAGCGTAGCCAGTAGGACAGGAGCGCAGCCAGAGGGACCAGAGCGCAGCCAGTAGGACAGGAGCGCAGCCAGAAGGACCAGAGCGCAGCCAGCGGGAGCCGGGGAGCGAGAATGCAGCCAGTGGGACTAGAGCTCGGCCAGCCAGACGAGGAGAGCGCAGCCATCCAGAGGAGCCCGCAGCCCGCGGGGCGACAGCGCAGCCCTGGGCGAGCAGCGACCCCGAGCCCACTCCGTAGGCCAGAACCAGGGCCCCACTAGGGGCGGGTTTAGCCCTCGTGGCTGGCAGAGCAGACTTGGCCTGATTTTGCGGAAGGCACGACTCTTTCTCTAGAGGAAAGTTTCTATTTCTTGAGAATAAGAACAGTACACGTAAAGTGGGGGTGGAGAAAGGAAGATGGCTGTGGTTATGCCAACCAGTATAGAATTCCGGATTTAAACTGATTTATTCTTGGCACTTGGGAGGACTTTTCCCATGCTTTCAAGCATCCCTTATTAGTCATAAGAATTTTCATACTGATTTGATTTTTATCCTGTAAAATTAGTGTGCTTTTTGCCTTTTAAGAATTTTCTCCGGGGTGGGGGGGCTGGGGTTATGGCGCAGTGGTAGCGTGCTCGCCTGGCACGCGGGAGGCACTGGGTTCGATCCTCAGCACCACATAAAATAAACAAAATAAAGATATTGTGTCCATCTACAACTAAAAAATAAAATTAAAAAGAATTTTCTCTTTGTGTTGTGTAATATTCAAAGAAGGATGAAATAATTCAAATGTGTGTGTGTGTTACCTTGAGGTCACTTTATTGAAAAATCACATCTTTCTATTCTTCTGGTAAATTGTTTTCTATTATTTATGTTTTAAGCATCCTTCCAATTTTTTTAACTCATTTTAGAATTTTGTTAAATGCCAATTCCATTAGCACTACAGGTAACTTCTGTTTCATTTATTTATTTGTACCCTGTTCTGGGAAATTTTTATCAATTTTTGCTTCTAGTCCTCCTACTAAAGTTTGTTTAGGCAAATTAGTCTTTAATTTCTAGGAAAGGGTCCCATGATTCTTCAAATTTTCTTTTTTTTTTTTTTTGGTACCAGGGATTGAACTCAGGGACACTCGACCACTGAGCCACATCCCCAGCCCTGTTTTGTGTTTTATGTAGAGACAGGGTCTCACTGAGTTGCTTAGCACCTCGCCATTGCTGAGGCTGGCTTTGAACTCGCGATTCTCCTGTCTCAGCCTCCCTAAGTGCTGGGATTACAGGCTTGCGCCACTGTACCCAGCTTCTTAAAATTTTCTTCTATATCACATCCTATTATTGTTTTATAATGGCAACAATATCTAACAAACCTTTCTAATATTTGTGAATTTATAAAATTTGCTGTTTCAGAGTTATTTATTTCTTTGGGGCACAATTGATTCAGATATTTTTGTAATTTGTATTTATTATTTCTACTTACTTTTCTTGTATTTTTGGCAAAGTGTGAATTGCCCAGTCTATTTAGGAACAAAGGTCATTATTGATTGTCTTTAGATAGTTGGAGCCATGTTCCTCTTCTATGCCTTCTTGAGCTAATTTGGTACTCTGTCTAATGTGGCAATTGTCAAACAAAATATATTACTCTGAAGTCCACAGGTAGTACTGAGTCAGCCATTAGAACAGAGGTGAATCAAGAGGTGTGTTTAATAGTGTTGAGAGTGGACCCTTGTTTTCCTTTTGTCCTGTTTTCTTTGCCAGGCAGCTGCTTGCTCTTTGTAAGGACATTTGACATCGTGAGAGCCACAGGATTGCTGTTCTCTAGACCACTTTGAATTAATCCCTTTCTTTTGGGCATCTATTTTGTACGTGCTAATTCTGAGTTAATCCTTTCCTCTATTCTTCAGTACAGACTGGATCTTACCTCTTTCTGGAGTTTATGTGCCAGTGTACAGAATGTATAAACGTTCACATAAGTAAACAAGTCCATAGGTCAAGTAAGTGAAATGGGGATCATCACAATGACACAAATAAAAAGCGGGCCCGAGGGAAGACAGTGAAAGTTACTTTACTTTAGGCCTCAAAAAATAAACATTCAGTTTTAGAGTAACCATTGGCAAAACAAAACAAAAAAACAGCATGGATGTGCTGGAGGTTTGTTTTTTTTCTTTTTCTTTTTCTTCTTCTTTTTTCAGTATTTTATAGTATTTCCTGCATTAGTGCAGATGAAAACAAAATGTAAGCAAGACTCACTCTGAGGTCTATTTGATTTGAATGCTTGATTTTGAAACAATTTGGAATAAAGTATGTTTACCTAGAAAAACAAATGGCGTTAAGAGAGTTAAAGTGGTTCTAAAATCACTATATGGGAGGAAAGAGAGGAATATTTGAACTTCATATACAACCTTATTTAAATTCAATTCTTAAAAATCATTCACATATCTACAAGAGAAACTCTGTAGCTGTCCATGATCATATTTTCTAGCAGTATGACCTTTTGAAAATATAAAACAAAACTGCATCACTTTTAATATTCTTGAGCAGACTTCTTATCTGGTCAGACTGACCGTTGCCCTTGTCAGTTCAGATCGGTGGAGTTTAGCTAAATACCTGGAAATATATAGAAAAGACCACGTGCTGAGAAGTTGGGCAACCAGAAAATCCCAAGATCTCACATAATTTCTGGATGTGTTGTGACTACTGTGTCAGCAGTAGTCTTCCTCTAAGCCTGGAGAGAGTGTCTGCTGAGAAGGTGAGGGTGTTTGCATTGCAGATGGGATCAGGAGGAGGAAAGGGAAGTGTCAGGAGTTTCTTATCAAATACCAGTGGTAGTGCTATCAGCCTATCACTCATATTGTCTATTTAAAAATGTGTTCTTGGAGAGCCGGGCGCGGTGGCTCAAGCCTGTAATCCCAGCACTTTGGGAGGCTGAGACAGGAGAATCGCAAGTTCAAAGCCAGCCTCAGCAATGGCAAGGCGCTAAGCAACTCAGTGAGACCCTGTCTCTAAATAAAACACAAAATAGGGCTGGGGATGTGGCTCAGTGGTCGAGTACCCCTGAGTTCAATCCCCAGTACCAAAAAAAAAAAA
>PVHX01015938.1:0-44967 GCA_004024805.1 Geosciurus inauris
ATTCTATTTAGTTATATTTAAAAAGGTTAAAGAATGGTTATAAGAAAAGACTATTAATTTAAATAAATCTTCCATTGATAGAATATGGGAAAGACATTTGGGGGTCTTTGATTCCTAGCAAATGAGAAAAAAATAATGAATACTACATCTAATAATTATCTACCTTACCACTACCCTCACAGCTAGCATTTCAACCAACGCTGGTCACACTTCTCCCAAGAACTCAGCTAAACAAAAAGGGTGTGGGAAAACATAAACTAAGAATGCAGAGACCTATTTTAATTTATGGGAATTTTCATTTTCATTTGGAAGTCCATGCACTGGGACTAGGATATGATAGATTTGGTTTTTTTAAATTCTTTATAGAATAATGGAAAGAATGGTGTCTGATCATCTATAATGATTTCAAATTGAATGACACTTATTAATTTTTCACCTTGGAAAAAGATCAGTTTAACTACAAAATTGAAATTTGACAAGAACCAATTGGCATGTATATATAGCACATTGTACAGGTAAGAGAGAAAGCAGGAAGTCATCCTTGTTTCTTCCCTGTCCCTCTCCACACACATTCACCAAGTCCAATGAAGTAATAAATACTTCCATTACCCCATTACCCCATCCCAGATGATGTCACCATCACTTTTTCCCTAGGCCAAGATCTTCAGGGACTGGCCTGTCTTCAAAATACAGCTTGGACCTGTTTTTGTAAACAACCTTTTACTGGAACACAGTCAGGTCCATACATTGACATATTATCTTAAGTTTTCATACCACAATGGCAAAGTTAATGTGACTGGCCCACAAAAATCTAAAATACAATCAGGCACCACATAATAATATTTTGGTTATACTGCCTAGTGACTTCCCTTGGCTCTCATAGTTATACAAGTATACTCCATGATGTTTGCACAATGATAAAATCATCTTGTAGCCTATCTCTCAGAATGTATGCCCATAATTTTTAAAATTTTTATTGGTGCATCATAGTCATACATAATAATGGGGTTCATTGTGATATATTCATATGTGCATATTACATATCCCCATTAATAAGCAACACATACTTTTATTATCATTTCCTGTACAGAAAAAGTATGCCAAAACTAGATTAAGTAAGCTATTAAATAATCCTCTGCTCTCTCCAGAACTTATTGAATTCATTCTACAAACTGCAGTCTCAATGAAACTTTTAAGAACAAAAAATCTGATCATTAAATTCTTTGCACAGATAAATCCAAACTCCTTAAGGTAGCTTTCTGCTCTTTTTTCTAGCTTCCTATTTTGCCACTAACCAATCTGACCTTTAAGCTCAAGTTATTTTATTTTAATCTCTTCAAATTCACGTTGCTCTAATCTTCAGGCATGTAGCATTTCTCCAACCTGGGATACTCTGCCTTCCCCCTTTCTCCTAACTCCAGATCATTGTTTCAGCTCTTCACACAAATGCCATCTTCTCCAGGAAGTCTTCCTTGACTCCATTGGCTGGAATTAGAAGTCCTGAACATCCTACACATTGAACTTCTCAGATTCTAATGCATAGCTCATTGTCAAGCTGGATCACAAGTACACGGGCAGAAAGAAGCTCAGTGGTTAACTATGGTACTCCTTGAACCAAGTAAAGCATTCCTAAATTTTTCTTCAAATAAATTTATGCTTTCCATCATATTCTGAAAATTCAAAGAACTTTTGACTTTTTTTGGGGGGGGATGAGGTACTGAGGATTGAACTCAGGGGCACTCAACCACTAAACCACATCCCTAGCCCTATTTGTATTTTATTTAGAGACTGGGTCTCACTGAGTTACTTAGCATCTCGCTTTTGCTAAGGCTGGTGTTAAACTCACGATCCTCCCTCCTTAGCCTCAAGAGCCACTGGGATTACAGGTGTGCACCACTGTGCCCAGAACAAACTTTATCTTAGTGATTTATCAGAAGTAATCAGGCATGCAGACTTAACCAATAAAGATAAACCATTTATAACCATTCATAAGCAAAATAAATTTACATCAAAATATGAAAACCTAGAAACCTACCAAAATACAATCTCTTCTAAGCACAACTATTGTGTGCTTATTAGTATATTACCCAAGGAAACTCTGATCTTTAGAACTTAAGTATTATTAAAGATCATATTTAATAAACGTTTAATGAAAACTAAAAATAGTTATTCTCTCATTACCTGTTCTTCCCTCTCCTTTTCTTTGGTCTTACTTCTGTAGACCCTAGTAGAAGTGGCATCCTGGGATGGAATGGCAGAGATCTGATGCAGTGGCATGCTCATCCCAGCCTCTGATCCGGTCTCCCTCTTTATAGAAGAGAGTCTCCACTTGTAGAGTCATTTTGAGCCATGGACTTCAAGCTAAGAGGAGTGAAGAAAAACATAACTGAGCTAAATAACTTTTCTAAGAATGAGATTAGCATTTTATCTTTATAGTCATATTTATACTTAAATAGTTAATGATAAATGCTTCATCTTCAAAAATGACAGAAAATAGCCAAGTGTGGTGACATAAACCTGTAATCCCAGCAACTCAGGAGGCTGAGGCAGGAGGATTACAGGTTCAAGGCCAGTCTCAGCAAGTCAGTGAAGTCCAAAGCAACTTAGTGACAGCCTGTCTCAAAATATAAATAAACAGGGTTAGGGATGTGGCTCAAAGGTTAAGCAGTACTAGGTTCAATACCTGGTATCAAAAAAAAAAAAAAAATGGAAAATGACTTTTGAGGAGGAAAATTGTAACATTTCTCTAATAAAATGGGAGTACCTGAAAGAAGCTGTTGGATCAGGTACTTGTATAATCAAAGATTAATTCTCCATTGTCTACTTAAGTTTAAGCACTTCTTCATTTGCTATTTTTGGAGTTAAACTTTTTTCATGATCAAGCTCTCATCCTGATATAAGCAGTTATGTTTCCTTAAAACTGCTGCTCTTGAGCATATATAATAGTAAGACTGGGGGCTGGGGTTGTGGCTCAGTGGAAGAGTGCTTGCCTAGCATGTGTGAGGCACTGGGTTCGATTCTCAGCACCACATACAAATAAATACAAATAAAGGTCCATCAACAACTAAAAAATATTTTTTAAAAAATAGTAAGATTGGAGGTTAAGAAGTCTAATATAAATTCAATATATCTATGATCCATGCTTAACCTTCAAAAAGTTTAGACTCACTAGACCAGTTGTTGGCAAACTTTTCCTGTAATGGGCCAGATAAATATTTCAGGTGTGTGGCTGAATCTGTTTCAGCTACTCAACTCTGCCTTTTTGCATGAAAAGAGTTAATGTGTAAATGAAGGTGAATGGTGATGTGCTATTGTTTTTGATATTGTGTATCCCTCAAAGGTTCATCTTCTATAAACTTAGTCCCCAATGTAATGGTATTTAGATGATGGGGCCTTAAGAGATAAGGTCTTTATGAGAGATTAATGCTGTCTTGAAAGAGCAAGTTAGGTTTCATTAGTTTACTCAAAAGCAGGTTGTTAAAAAGCAACTTTCACTGTTTCTACTCAACTCTCTTGCCATGTGAAACATCTCCCATCATTCTCCACCCTCTTGCCCTCCCCACTTTCTTGTATTGTCACCATGTAATGTCATCCACCATGTTATGAGACCCTTGCCAGAAAGTAATGTCAACACCATGCTCTTAACCTCCAGATCTGGGAGCTAATAAAACTTTCCTTTATAAAGTATCCAGGTATTTTATTATAGCAACACAAAATGGACTAAGATTTTATATTCCAATAAAACTTTACTTATAAATACAAGTAGCAGGCTAGATTTGGCCCATGACCTGTAGTTTGTCAAGCACTGCTCTGAAGGGTTTCTCACAGAAGATGGGGGTCTTCGTGATGACAGGAAGATGGCATTCCTGAGAACCAGGAAAATGCTGCCTTTAGGTAAAATAATAGTTTATGTTAAGTTGTCTTCAATGATTCCACATACTCATGCCTTTTTTCTGTGTTTTTTTTTTAACATTCCCCTGAAGTGTCTAGTAATTAAATTGTGTTCTTTCTCATTCTATCTTCTCACTGTCCCCACTGAGATATATCAAATTCTACATACAAATACAATTAAATACAAATTATTCATAAGGCTTAAAATAGCAGTGTTTCTTGCTGTTTGAAACTTAACAAGGTTAGAAGCTTCAAACCAAAAGAATTAATCTCTAACTTGAGGGATTTTATTTATTAACCATATGTTTGGGGAGAGGTGGTAGAATCTAACAACACTAAGGCCACATTTGACAAGCAAACATTTATATACCTCTCCCAAAACTCTGCTCTGGACCAAAGGTGTTTATGAGGCTGGCTGCACTTTGACAGGGTCACTATATAAGCATAACAACAATAGGACTCACAAAATGGACTCATTCACACAGCTAAAATCAACAAACAACATAAAGGAATAAGAAACTGGAAGGAACAAGCATGGTGGTACATGCCTATAATTCCAGCTATGCAGAGGCTGAAGCAATAGGATAACAAGTTTGAGGCCAATCTGGGCAATTTAGCAAGACCCTGTATCCAAATAAAATTTAAAAAGGGCTAGGAAATACCTCAGTGGTAGAGCACTTGTATAGCCTGTGTGAGACCCTGGGTTCAATCTCCATTATCACCCCCCTCCAAAAAACCTTTTAATTTTAGAACAAGTACATAATCTCTAATAACGACAAAAAAAAATTAAGTAGGTGATGCTAGGGTCCAGATATCCATAACCTACTCCACTTCAAGCCTTGATGAAGCTAGTACAGATGAAGCACTGTACCACACAAATGATATGAATGTTTATATTTAAGCATATTATACAAGAGAAACTTATTTATTGCTGATATGTCTTGCACACTAGCAGATCACTACAGTCAGTAGTGAACAGTTATTTCATCAGTAATGCATTAAAGTACTTTGCCACAGATGACAAACTTCATATGGCCTCTTGGAAACTTAAACTGATTCTCAGACCCCAACCACTTATAATGCCAATAGCTACCTATGGTACTAATCATCATCATCATCATTATTGCATCATTGGTACATGACCATGACAAGCACAGGGGACCATTTATGCTACAGAAACACAAATGCAAGAGGGTTTAAAATTTTTTGCAGTTTTTAAGAAACTGCCTCCTTACAGCCACTTAAGCTAGTCTTCTGATGTATGCCCTCACCTCCGGGAAATAGACCTATAAGTTTGCTTGAAACAATCCCTCTCCTGTGCCAGACAAATTGAGAATAAACCTAAGTTTATTTTTTAAAAAACCTGTAAAATAGACCATCCTACTTTTAAAAATTATTTTTAGTTGTAGATGGACACAATACCTTTATTTATTTATTTGTTTGTTTGTTTGCTTGTTTGTTTGTTTATTTAATGTGGTGCTGAGGATCAAACCCAGAGCCTCACAATGTGCTAGGCAAGCACTCTATACTGAGCCAAAACCCAAGCCCATCATGCCACTTTTAATGTGAATGTAATTATGAAAGCATAAAAATAGGTATTACACTATTTTCTTTGCGTAATTTCCAGATATCTATTTTCTTTCATTCATCCTTAAAAGCAATAGTTAAACCTCTGTATTATGTCTAACAGTCTGAACACAAGGACTTCAATTCCACTAATGCTAACTCACAAAATATGGGACACCTGAAATAAACATCCATATCTGTAAGAACTGGACAACCGAGGCTAGTTCTTTGAGTCTGGAAAAGAAAATCCTATGTTCATGGATCAAAAGACTTTATCTTGTTAAGATGTTGTTACAGTTTGAATCTGAAATGTTCCCCAAAGACTTGTGTGTTGAAGGCTTGGCCCCAGCTGGTGGCAATGTTGGAAGGCAGTGGAACCTTTAAGAGGCACAGCCTAGTTAAAGGAAGTAGGTCACTGAGGACATAACTTTGAAGAATGTATTTTGTCCAAATCCCTTTCCTCCTCCTCTCCCCATCTTTCTTTCTCTCTCTTTTACCTCTCTCCCTTCATATATCCTTCCTGGTCACCATGAAGTGAGCAGCTTTCTTCCATCACACTCTTCTGCCACGATGAACTCCCTCACTATGGGGCCAAAAGACCAAGAGATCATGGACTGAAGCCTTTGAAACTGTAAGCCAAAAGAAATCCTTTTAAGTTATTTAGCTCAAGTATTTTGTCACAGCAACAGAAAACTGGCTAACATAAATGGCTATTCTCCCAAAATTGATCTAAAGACTCAAAAGTAATCCCTATTAAAATGTAAACTGACTTCTTTGCAGAAACTTGAAAAGTTAGTTCCAAAATTTATATGGAAACTCAAGGGACTCAGAATTGCTAAAACAACCTTGTAAAAAGCAAACAAAATTGGAAGATTCATACTTCTCAAATTCAAAACAGTATAAACAAACAGTTATCAAGATCATGTATTGAATAAGGATAGATAGATCAACAGAGTTGGGTGTGGTGGAACACACCTGTAATCCCAATGACTTAGGAGGCTGAGGCAGGATGATTTCAAGTTCAAGACCAGCCTCAGTCAATTAGTGAGGCCCTAAGGACTTAACAAGACCCTGTCTCAAAATAAAGATATAAAAAAAGAAAAGAGCTGGGGAAATGGCTTAGTGGTTAAGCAACCCCTGGTTCAATCCCTAGTACCAAAACAAAACAAAGGGAATACATATATAGATTGACAGAATAGAATTTAGAGTCCAGGACTCATGTAACTATGGCCATCTGATTTTCAACAAAGCCACTAAGGCCAATCTATGGTAAAAGAATACTCTTTTCAAACAAATAGAGGTAGGACAACTGAATAGCCACATGCAAAAGAATGAATGTGTATCCTTTCCTAAAACAAAGAAAAAATTGATAAATTACACATCATCAAAAAAAAAATTTGTGCTTCAAAAGACACCATCAAGAAAGTGAAAAGAGGTCAGGTCCAGTAGCGCACATCTATAATCCCAGCTGCTGAGGAGGCTAAGATAGGGAGATCTGAAGTTCAAGGCCAGCCTGGCCATCTAAGTGATAACCTGTCTTAAATATTTAACAAAAAGGTGTGGGTGGGAGTGGTGGGGGATATAGCTCAGTGACAAAGCATCTAAGTTCAATCCCTAGTACTTTAAAAAAAAAAAAAAGCAAAAAGATTTCTGGTTGTAGTGTGCATATCACAATCCCAGCTATCTGGGAGGCTAAGGCAGCAGGATCACAATTTCAAGGCCAGCCTGAACAACTTAGTGAGACCCTGTTTAAAAAAACGTTTTTTACAAAGGGCCACGGACAGCTCAGCTCAGCAACAGAGTGCTTGCCTAGCATATGCGAAACCCCTAGATTCAACCCCTAGTACCACCAAAAAAAAAAAAGATAATCCACAGAATAGAAGGAAGTTTTGTGATTCCTCTATCTAGTAAGTTATTTGTATTCAGAATATGTTAAAAAAAAACTCTTACAGTTAAATTTTAAAAAGACAATGCAGTGAAAAATGGTTACTCAAAATCTCCAGCCATCAGAGAAATGTAAAGCAAACCATGGAAAATCATTTTAATTATGTCCCTAATTAAAGACACTGCTGGTGGGAATATATGCAGCTGCTTT
Source organism: Geosciurus inauris (assembly GCA_004024805.1). Lineage (NCBI taxonomy): Eukaryota > Metazoa > Chordata > Mammalia > Rodentia > Sciuridae > Geosciurus > Geosciurus inauris. Next base: position 7,553 of record PVHX01015938.1, read on the forward strand.
GGAAAACAGTCTAAACAGTCTGAGTCTTTCTCAAAATGTTAAACATGTTACAATATGACCCATCAATTCCACTCCTATGGCATACATGCAAAAAAATAAAAATATTTACCCCATTTATGAAAATTGCCTAAAAACTTGTTTTTGTATTCTCCATTCAATAGAATCACCCAATAATAAAAATAAAGTACTGACACATACAATATGAACTTTGAAAAAAATGACATTTTAAGTGAAAGAATCTATGTCACAGAAGACCTTATGATGACATTTGTATGAATGTGCAGAGTAGATAAATCCACAGAGAAAGAAAGTAGGTTGGTGATTCAAAAGGACTAGGGTGGAAATGGGCAAATGGTAGGGGGTAATGGCTAAAAGGGTTTCCTTTTTAAAGCAATGAAAATGTTGTAAAAATTATAATAGTGATTGTTATATAACTCTTGGGTATACTAAAAGTCAGAAGATTATAAACTTCCTATCAATGAATTTTAATGGGTGTAAACTATATCTCAATAAAATTATTTTTAAAAGAATGTGGAAGCAATTAAAGTGGTCTAAGAGAAATTTTTATTTTCCCTTTGTCCTTTCCCTAATAATTTATCCAGATGACATGGAAATGCCCATAACTTCCCTCTCACCTTCCTACTTTTGAGAAAGGCAACAGAAAGAGTACAAAATCAGCAAACAGAAACTAATGCTCAAGTCCTAATACTAAACTATGAGAGGTTAGGCAAACTGATGAATTTCTAAATTCTTAATTCCTGTCTGTAAAAGACAAAGGGTAATAAACTCTATTCAGTTCACAGGGTTACTGTGAAGATCAAGTAAGACGATGGCCATATGCACAAATATAAGAGTTCTCTTTAGCATATGTACCAATAAGCTTTTCCAGGCATTCACAGTAATTTTATCTCACTGCATCACAAAGGTCTATTTGATTGCTTTGTCTTACAGTGCTATATTCTCTTCCTCCTATGCTTAAGTGTAATACAAGATTTCCACAACTGGGACCTCAAATCCTTCCTGACATTTATTTAGGACCTCTAGGCAAGTTGACTCTGAGGGAAAGTAAGGATGACTATAGTATCCCTCTAAGGAATAAAAAGATGGCCTGATAAAGAAGACAACCAGCAAGGGTTAACAATTGAACTTTTTTTTTTTCTGTGTGCTTTCCAGATGGTCAAAATGAATGAAAGATCTGCCCATTCTAACAACAATGTTATAGACAAATACAGATAATGAAGTGGAGCCAAGAGAAGAAAAAGATGCCATCACAGACTCTCTGAGGAAAAAATCACCCAAGAAGGGTCTGCCTTCCTCCCAACAAAACTTTTAGAGAAATTCTAATTAAACCGAAAAGCAAAATAAGCACATTATCACTGCTGTTTAGAATCATATGGTTAGAATTTTCTGCAAACATACAAAACACTTAAAAAAAATCCCAGCAGCTCAGGAGGTTAAGGCAGAGGATCACAAGTTCAAAACGAGCATCAGTAACTTAGTGAGGCCCTAAGCAACTCAGTAAGACTCTGTCTCTAAATAAAATACAAATAAGGACTGGGGGTGTTGCTCAGTGGTTGAGTTCCCCTGGATTCAATCCCCAGTACCAAAAAAAAAAAAAAATCAGATAAAAATAAAATAAAATTAAGAACTTTTCATGGAAAAAATGATGATTTGTATTATTTTTAATACAATGATAAAGATGTGCTCTCCCTAAAATGAAGCATGTTAAATGTAAACCCATTAATATCAAAGCAAGAATTTTTATGTTACAAAAATGGTCCCAGGCTGGGGTTGTGGCTTAGTGGTAAAGCGCTTGCCTCGCATGTGGGAAGCACTGGGTTCGATCCTCAGCACCACATATAAAACAAATTTATAAATAAAGGTCAATCGACAACTAAAAAATTGTTTTTAAAAAATGGTCCCAAAATTATGCATAAAAATAAACTAATCAAATAAAAAATGTTGAGAAAAAACCAATAGGGAGATGTGTCCTATTAAAAAAACCAAAAAGAACTTACAAAGGAAATATAAAAAATATTTAAACATTGAAAAGTAATTATTATTAAGCAACAAGAAACGGGTATGAGACTACAAAAAGATCAGAAACTGAACTGTACTGAAGAGCATAATAGCCAACAGAGGAAACAGCCCAAAATTACAGGAAGGGACAAGTTATTCAATAGTGTTGGGCTTACTTATTAACAATATAGAAGAGGAAAAATATCAATTTAGACTCACAGTTCATCAAAATAAGTTCTGATATAAAAGTTAAATGTAAACACACACACACACACAGAGAAACACAGTAAACATCAAATGCAATCAGATATGATGGCTCACATGCCAGCAACTCAGGAGCATAAAGCAGGATGATGTCAAGTTTGAGGCCAGTCTCCACAATTTAGCAAGACCCTCATCAACTTAGTAAGACCTTGTCTGAAAATAAAAAATAAAAAGGACTAGGGACATCTCTTAGTTGTAAAGCGCCCCTGTGTTCAATCCCCAGTCACAAAAAAACAATCAAAAAAAGTCAATTGCAAATGAATAAAGAACTAAAGAAAGAATGGCTAAGCCTTGAATTAACATTTTTTAAATTACTAAGAAAAAAGTGTGTAGATAGGACTCTGATTTTTATTGGTTCTTTTTAGTAATACGTAACAGTAGAATCCATTTTGACATAAAAGCATAAAATATATCTTGTTCTAATTCAGTCCTCAGTATCTCCCTTAAGAAATAATAGACAAATGAAAGATTGGAAAACTTGTTTAGTATAAAAGACAGAAGATTAACATTTTTTATAGAATAAATTAATACAAATAAATTTCTAAAAAACACTGAAACCCTTGATAAATGCACAGGGCATAGGAACAACCACTTCACGAAGATACAACAATAACACATCATTTGATTTACTATCATGGATAATAACATCATAATTACCAAGGAAAGACAACAGTTCAGTGAATCAATTTTTTCCTTAACAAATTCCAACAAAAATATGGCAAAACCTGTCACTGGACAAATGTGTGTTGAGGCTGTGTTCCTATAGCCTCCGATAGCATCATAAGTTCAGAATACCCATCAAAGAAACTGTTGAGCAACAGAACTCAACAGTTTATGTTTGGTAAGCTTAGCCTAAGAAAAGCTGCAAAAATCTACAAACCCCAAGATTTTCAATTTAAGTAACAAAATTGGGGGAAAGCTATGCAAATGATGGTATTAGCATAGCTGAGGGAATATTATGTGGTCATTACAAGCAATACAGATGCACAGATGTGATAAGAATCAGGTGCTGAAAATTACATACGCATTACACTAACAGCCATGTAAATATACTATAAGCAAAAATCCTAGGAGTTAAATCATGAAAATGCTAATAAGTAATGATATACCAATATAAATGATTTTTAATTTTTCAGATATTTTGTAAAGACTTGTTATTTTATAAAATATGCTTTTTAAAGAGCTAAAATAAAAAGATGAACTCATTCCACATAGGCTGGCAATAGAATTGTTATGTTTTCAGTGAATATATACAATCATAAAAGGGCTGATTTTCTGTGAGGAATGCATTTCTGATGGCCTCACAAAACTCAAGCCTAATTTCCCTACTGAAATAAAGTAGGAAAACATATTTTCAGGACGCATATGTTTACAACCATTGTAGGGTTCATATTCTGCTCCTTTTCTATTTTTTTAGGATTACTCTAATATTTTTTACAGAGGGCTATCCCTCAAAAAAACAGCTTTATACCTGGTCATGGTGATGCACACCTGTAATCCCAGCAACTCAGGATGCTGAGACAGGAGGGACTCAAGTTCAAAGCCAAACTCAGCAACTCAGACCCTGTCACAAAAAAATAAAAAGGACTGGGGATGTAGCTCAGAGGTAGTATGCTCCTGGGTTTGATACCTGGTATCAAAACAACAAACATTCCTCTCAGACTTCTCAGCACCTGCTCTTTATATATGCAGTTCTCTGAAATGCTCTTCCTTCCCTTCATGATCTACTTAACTCTTCCTCAGAGAAGAAATCCCACATTTAGAGGTCTTTATAGCACCAGTGAAGATCCTATACATCATCAATAACTATTACAGTTGTAATTTTTCATTTATTGAATTAATTATCATTTTCTTCCCTCCTGGGCTATATAAGCCCCACAAAGGCAGATAGCATGTCTCCTTTGGCTCATGGTTCTCTTTTAGCCCAGAGTCTATCACATAAGATCTATTTGATAAACAATGATTTGATCAAACCCTCTCAGACAGTAGTCAGAACTGGCTGAGAATTTCATTGGTAATTCAAAAACTATTAACCAATTCTGTTTACTGTCTCAAATGCTGACCAGTAACTCTACTGGAAAATTAGAAAACACTAAAATAAAATTCAGTATCTTTTAACTTGATAAAATTCATTTCAATTGCTGGATGCAGTGGCACACACCTACAAGCCCAGCAACTTCAGAGGCTAAAGCAGGGGGATCACAAGTTTGAGGCCAGACTCAGCATCTCAGCAAAACCCTAAACAATTTAGTGAGACTCTGTCTCAAAATAAAAAATAAAAAAAATGTCTGCAGATGTAGCTCAGTGGTAAAGCATTCCTGGGTTCAATTCCCAAACCAAAGATAAATTTAAAATTTATAATAATTCATTTTAATTGAGAAGAAATAGCTGATCTTTAAATATTTGGGATAGACTGATCATATCATAGTTTCAAATTGCAATGGAATTTAAGTATAATGAAAGGTAATTTAAATGTCTTTAAAAATAACTCTAGGGGCTGGGATTGTGGCTCATTGGTAGAGCACTTGCCTTGTATGTGTGGGGTGCCAGGTTCAGCACCACATAAAAATAAATAAAATTAAGATATTGTGTCCATCTACAACTAAAAATAAAAAATAAAATAACTCTAAAAGAGTGCAATTACAAATAGTTAAGAATTGCTGATAAATGCTTTTTTAAGAAAGAGGAAAACTTAAATTCCGTAAGTTTTAAGAAATTTCAACTTTTGAGTCAAAAACCCAATATTTGTTTGGTAGCAAGTTACTGAAGCCGTATCTACCCAGTAAAAACAAGGGCACAAAAAACATGCTTCTGCACTAGATGTACTCCTCAAAGCTGCCTTCTCTTCTCTAGGCCAGCAAGAAGGCTGCCCCACAGGCACATTATATCTGGGCCACTGTCCCACCCTCACTAGACCCCATGGTAATAAAACATAAACCTTAAAGTATATAAGATTACCCTGCTCCTTTCATTTAACAAAATGAAGAACAAAATTGAACTTCAAAGTCCTAAAAAATTTCTGGGAAGATGGTAAAAGTAATACTACAAGGTCTGTATATGCCACCCACTAAAGATCTGAAACAAAGCTTTTTTTATTTAGGCTTGATGTAGTCTACAGTTTGGCTGTGGAATGTCCCCCGAAGGCTCACATGTTGAAAGCTTGATCCCTAGGGCAGCACTATTGGTAAGTCTAAAGACCATGCACAGGTGATTTTGTTCCACACTGTAAGCCAAAATAAACCTTTTCTCTTTACAAGTTGATTATCTCAGGATTTTGTTATAGTGACTAACACAGTCTTAATGCTATTAACTTCAAAAACAATGAGCTTATTTTAAAAATATCAAAATTAGGGGCTGGACTTGTGGCTCAGTGGTAGAGCACTTGCCTAGCATGTGTGAGGCACTGGGTTTGATTCTCAGCACCATATATGAATAAGTAAAATAAAGATCCCTCAACAACTAAAAAAGTATTTTAAAAAAATCAAAATTAAAATTTTTAAATGAAAACTAAAAAGCACCTATCAGAAAATACATATGCAAATTATTAAAAGTGAAGACACGACAAAATAAAAATGTATCTTACAGAATAAATATACTCAGAAACAAAATATTTAAGTTTGTTAGTTTTTAAATCTACAATTCTGAGCATTATCACAGGCAATAAAGAGTAAACTCAGCTGGGCACACATCAGTAATCCCAGCAACTTGGCAGGCTGAGGCAGGAGGATCACAAGTTCAAGGCCAGCCTCAGGAACTTAGTAAGGCCCTAATCAACTTAGACCCTGTCTTGAAATAAAAATAAATAAATAAATAAGACTGGGGATGCAGCTCAGTGGCAAAGCACCTCTGGGTTCCATCCCTAGTATCAAAAAATAAAATGAATAAAATCAATATTAAGTAAAAGAATTACATATAAACAATGCTGAAAATAAGTGGAAAATTAAGTTCAAAGTATGAATTTTTACACAGATGACAAAGCAAAAGAAACAAACTGAAAAGTATAGAACACACACACACACACACACACACACACAAGTAATAATGCTGGAGGAAAAAAGAGAAGAAAATACCTGCAAGTCCTAAATGCTTTACATTGGAATTTCGCAGCAGTGCCAAGAGGCACTGACTTAGAGAAGTTAATCAACTTCTGATGTTGTATAATTTTAAAAGTTTCATACAACTAGATTATGATTGCCCCCTCCTAACCTAGAATTCCTGGGTACCAATTTCAGAGATTTTAAAATATAAACAAATGTGCGAATTATACTTTGCTAAATGTGACAGCATGTGGCAACTTACAAGATAAACCTAATGTAATTTAAAAACAATTTACTATGTCACTGCTATGGGAAGAACAAAGATAAAAACTGATATTTTGCTGGCTTCCCTATAGTAAAGAATAGTTACGCTAATCACTTTGGATTTAGGGAATTACATGGAATTCAAATTTAAAGTATTAAATAGTAACATGCTTTTGCTATATTTTTTTCTATATGGAGCAATATTTGATCAAAGCAATGATTATTATTTGCTAAATTTTCAAGACAAATAATAATTTAGATATTTCAAAAGCAGATATTTAAAGGCACTAATAAGATGTGCCGCGTATAGTTGGGTCCAATACAACAGATATTTAACTTTACCATTTTGCATTCACTTGCAAATACATGCCACAAGCTATAGAAAAAAAAAATACTGTGTTTTAAAACATGCCTGATGCACAATTATAATCCCATGGACCTGGGAGGCTGAGACAGGAGGATCACAAGTTTAAGGACAGCCTCAACAACTCAGTGAGACCCTGTCTCAAAATACAAAGGGCTGGGGATGTAGCTCAGCGGTAAAGGAACTCTGGGGTTCAATCCCTAATACACAAAAAAATTAATTTAAAAAATTATGACCCATTTCTCATATCCTTATATTCTTTTATCTTTAAACTAATCTAGTAGACTATTTGTGGTAATTTTCCAACATGCAATCTCAAGGGTTAAACCAAAAAGAGAAACACAGTGAATTCCAGGTATGCCCAACAAAATGCAGCCCACTAGGAGGAGAATGCCCTCCCTGCAAATTCAACCTCTAAGGAAAACTAAAGAAGTTAATGGTTAAAGTCTGTCCTAAGCTAAAGTCCTAATGCTAAGAATTCTCCTGGCAAGTACTTGGCCAGGAAAGTAGACACTGCACGCTGAAGGTCAATGTACACACATTTAATGAACAGACTTCAATAAATCAGATTACCTTTTATAATGTGGGTGGGCCTCATCAATCAGTTCGACTGACCTTCTCTCAAAAGAAGAGGGAATTCTGCCATCAAACTGCTTTTGGTTCCAGACTGCAGAATCAACTCTTCCCTCGGTCTTAATCCTACCAACCTACTCTGCAGAATTTGTACTTGTTTCCACAAATAAAACGTGCCCATCTACTTTTTTTTTGGTACTGGGGATAGACTCCAACTGCACTATCACTGAGCTACATCCCCATCCTTTTTTTTTAGACAAAGTCTTGCTGAATTGCTTAGAGTCTTGCTAAGTTGCTGAGGCTGGCCTCGAACTTGTGATCCTCCTGCCTAAACCTCTCAAGTCACTAGGATTACAGGTGTGTACCACCAGGGCCAGCTGAGCTGATCTACTTTGAAGAAACTGAAATGAAAAAAATAAAATACAAGTCACTATATGGATATGGTTTATACAAGAACAATGATACAAAATTCCAACTGATCAACCCATACTCAAAGAACAGATTTCTATCCTAGGGCAAAAGATCGGCCTCCAGCATCTCTCACTACTCCCAGAACAATCCATCAAAATCTATAAACTGAAACTTGAATGCTTCCTTAAATCAAGTTATTCTACTTAAAATGAAATCCACCTGTATAGTGGCAAATTTTAAAAAGTATGTGTGTGTATTTATAAGATATTCATTAAAGCACCTTTTATAAGAGCAAGAAATAAAGGACAACCAAAATGTCCATTAATATGGGACTGGTTGATAAAACTAGTACATTTACACAATATAGATTCAAAAAAATATTAATATTGTTTTTATATATTTTTATGGTGTGACCTCCAGGATATAATAGGAAGACAAAAAAATCAATACAAAAAATATACATAGTGTGCCACCACTTACCTAAAATAGGGTAGGCAGAAACAAATATATACATGTAGGTGAACGTGCACATATATACACACACAAGCACATGCATACATACTTGCTTATGTTTTGAATGAAACGAGGGTAGGGGAACAAGGTGGAGGAGATATGAATCAAAATTAGACTCATGATTCTCCTTGTTCTACACACTTGGTTCAGGAATTATGTATATGTTTTCCAAACTTATTTTTTAATCAAAAAAACCTTAATCTCTCAAATTAAGAAAGCAAAACAAAACAAAACTAAATATACATTGAATTGACGGTTTAACCATGAGAAAAAGATACTACTTCAAATGACTAAAAGCATAGATTTCCATTATATGCCTATACAAATCTATCCTAAGAATAGGAAGAATTGGGATTACTCAAAATATGCATGTATCAAAATATCACATTGTACCCCATAAATACATAACATTCTGAGTGTAAAAATGTTTGAAAGAATTGGGGTAGGGCTGGGTTATGGCTCAGTGCTCACCTAGCACATGTGAGGCACTAGGTTTGATCCTCAGCACCACATAAAAATAAATAAATAAAATAAAGGTATTGTGTCCATCTACAAAAAAAAAAAAAAAAAAAAACATTTAAAAAAAGAACTGGGAGAAATGTTTTCAGTTCTAAAATTACTTTCTTAATCATTTGTTAGTATTTTCATAATCACTAGTTACTAATAAGGAATGGTTAACATTATTAGAAACCAAGATTTTCATCATGAAATACAAACAAAATCAAAGAATAATTGGAAAAATTAGTACAAAATTCATGAAGCATTTTCTCTTTAAACAATAATACATTTCTTAGCTGTAAAAAACCCTAGGCTATCCAGAATATAATGGTCTCTAAATACAATTTCTCAGTGAAATAAATCAAGGCTGGCTGAAGAAGAAAGGGCTGATTCCACACCTATGGTTGGAAATGTACAAGATGAAGCTATCTTGTCATATCAAAAACAAGAAGCCCTTAAAGCCCTTAGAGGCATTCATATTAAAAAGATCTAGAAGCTAACCTGAAGCTAATCTAGAAGGCACTCTTACTGGCCAAAGAAATAACAATGTGATTATTGATATTAATAACTACAATTAACTTAATGTTAAAAATTCATGTGTGCGACAGGTGCGGTAGCACACGCCTGTAATCCCAGTACTTTGGGAGACTGAGGCAGGAGAATCCCAAGTTCAAGGCCAGCCTCAGCAACAGCGAGGCACTAAGCAACTCAGTGAGACCCTGTCTTTACATAAAACACAAAATAAGGCTGGGGATGTGGCTCAGTGGTCGAGTGCCCCTGAGTTCAATCCCTGGTAACCCCCCCAAAAAAAATAAGGAAAAATTATCATTGGACATCTCTGGCAATGTTAAGGACTTAGAGTTATAAATAGAAAGAATTAATCACTCATTTGATTCTTTCTTCCTGTATGCTCATCCACCATATATGAACTAGTTATGGGTAACAAAATCTTTTCTCTACAGAAGTATTCTAAGCTTATAAATGAAGGAATGTTAAAACTGGAATTGCAACATTATGCAAACACATGATTAAACAATGAATTTATGAAAATTATTTATGAAAATTATTTATGAAAATTATTATTATTATAAGTGGCTATGAGCACCACAAGAAAAAAAACAGCCAGATATTATGTACTATTAGAAACAAAGACCGGGCTGCAGTTATAGCTTAGTGGTACAGCACTTGCCTAGCACATGTGAGGCACTGGGTTCGATCCTCAGCACCACATAAAAATAAATAAAATAAAGGTATTATGACCATCTACAACTAAAACTTTTTTTAAAAGAAGAAACAAAGTCCATGCTCTATTGTAATTTTTTTTTTTATTTATTTCTTAAAGAGACAGGACTTCCCTACGTTGCCCAGACTGGCAGGAGTTCTGGGCTAAGGGATCCTCCTGCCTCAGCCTCTTGACTAGCTGGAACTATAGGCACATACCACTACCTGGCTTATGAATATTCTGGCAACAAAAATGGAACTAAATCAGATCAAACCTCTAAAACTAAGACCAATATGTACCTGGTAGGACCTTGTTTTACACTGTTTAGATTCTGATTCAAACAAATCAACTACAAAAAATAAAATAAAATAAAAGTATAGAAGCAGCCAGGCATGGTGGCACACATCTGGAATCCCAGCAACTCAGGAGGCTAAGGCAGAAGGATCTCAAGTTCAAGGCATGCCTCGGCAACTTAGCAAGATCCTGTTACAAGATTTTTTTCAAAAAGAGGTTCTGGGGGTGTAGTTCACTGGTACTGGGAAAAAAAAGTGTTAAAGAATTTTGAGTTAATAATGGTATTGTGATTAAGTGTAAGGAAACAGCTTTTATCTTTCAGTGAAAGTACTGAAATATTTATAAATAAAACAACAGAACAAGAATTGGCTCCAAAACTGCAGTGGGGTAATAAAAGAGGCTATGAGCGATGCCAGCTGCTAACAGACTGCACTCCTCTCTGAACTTTTGTATTTGAAATTTTTCACTACAAAGTTTTAAATATTCAATGAAACACTGTAATCTGCATACTTGATTAATAAAATTGTTAATGGCATGCACAATTCTTCATTATTTCCAGCTTTACCATAAAGAGGCTTCTATAGTTCTTTCAACTAAAGTAGTAAGACTTGTGCTCCTTTTCTTGCTTGTCCTCTGGGGCTCATGCCCCTTATTTCTCTAAATAATAAACAAAAAGCATGCAGCCTGCTGTATGAGAGGTGCTTAATAAATGTCAAATCAATGAATTCTGTTTCCTATATATTACCCTGCCCTGCTTCCTCCAAGGCTCAAATCTATTGATCAATTTATACTAAAAGAGGAATAGAGCTCAGGATATAAGTAGCTTAGTGCCTAGTAAGCACAAGCTATGGGTTCAATCCCTAGCACTGTGAAAATACAGAAAAGTAAGACAGAAATTAAAAACCCTGCACTTAATCTTTTAAATCTATATGCCACAAAGGATGTTATTTTTTCTTGTGGTAACAAAATTCACCAAATTAACTACGTTTAAGTATACAGAGTTCAAAAATTGTTAAGTATATTCACATTGTTGTGACAAGAATGCTAGAATTTTTTTCATCTTACAAAACTGAAGTAATACCTATTAAACAACAAAAAACAATTTGTTTCTGTTTGGCGATCTTCAGGATCAAACCCAGGGCCCTGCACGTGCTAGGCAAGCATTCTACCACTGAGCTATACCCCCAGTCCTAAGATGATTGCTCTTAATACTTCCTACTCATTGCCTAGTCTACTTTACATATACCTCTAGCTACCACAACTGTATTAAAACATTATTCTTCTGTGTATACACTTTGTAGATCACTAGCACAATGACAGCAAATTTAAAAAATAATCCATCAATCAATCAGTCCCTAAAGGAAACAAAACAGGTCTGAAGTATGTGAACAGAAGACTCATATGAGCGCCAAGAAAGGAAAGAAAGACTGGGTTGGAATGTGGAGTGAGAGTCACTCTAAAAGGCCAAGACAGGAAGAGGCAGGCCTGCAGCTATAAGGACACAGCACCCCGCTGTCAAAGCAGTCCTTTCATAGCTGCATTCAACAGAGGCTTAACTCCCACAAGCAGGCTATAACAGTGATAACCTCTGGTAAGCACACAGAGTCAAATTAACAAATGCTTTATATCAAGGACTTAGGAAAGTTGTGCCTCATTTAATAGACTTTAAGTTAAAGATGCCTATGCTGGGGCTGGGACTGGGGCTCAGTGGTAGAGCGCTTGCCTAGCATGTGAGTCACTGGGTTTGATCCTCAGCACCACATAAAAATAAATAAATAAAATAAAAATATTGTGTCCACCTACAACTAAAAAATATTAAAAAAAAAAAATGGCCATGTTGGCCAGCAAACAACAATAACAATTTAGCTATAAAGTTTGGTAACAGTAACTTAGCATAATGTGTAAGTAAAATAATCACTAAAACTTTTCTGCCAGTTTCAATAATTCTAATTAACTCTGGTATTAGATAAAACCTTAGTCAATCACAAGTGATTTTTCAAAATCACTTTCATACAACACTATTCCTTCAAAGCACAACTTACAGCCCAGCCTTCACTAGGACCACTCCAGAAGAGAAACACAGATTTTGTGCATGACTGGGGATATCAGTAGGATCAAGCCAGGTAAGGACCCATTTACAAAAAAGGGCACAGTAGGAGGCTGGAGAGGAGTCAGTCACTCTAAAGCAGGAATCCAGATTTGAACCAAAGAAAGCCACAGAACATGACTGTGCTTTGGAGGACAACATGGTTTTCTTCAGGCACACTACACCACGTAAGTAAGGCAGCTGTATATAGAATTAAGGATACTTCTCAAAAAGGATCTGTAGAACAATAAAATTACCAGGGATCAGCAAAACAGGAAGAAGCAGCTGTTAGCCACAGGACTGACAGCAGCACAAGTGATAATGACCACGCTGGCAACCACAGCCATGATAGTTGCCCTGTCAACACTGGATGTCTGCATTCAAAATAGAGACTGCATTTCTAGTGCCAAGAACAGGGGTGGCAGCTCACTTCTGCTCCAGCACCAACAGGCTGTGTGTGTGCACACACACACATTTTTGTGTAACACCAAATTAACAGTGCAGCTGGAGAACAGAGGAAACAGAGGTGGAATCCCAGGGAACTTTTACTTTTTCTATAATAACCAACTTTCTTCTTTTGCAATTATATAACACAATAAACAAAATTCCCAATTTTGAATAAATAAAATATATATAAAAGTATAACATGTCAAGAATTAAGTGGAAAAAATACATGGTAAAATTTAATATAGATTAAATTTAATACTAAAGTCTTATTTGTGCTTTGACAAGTCTCATCTTTTTAAGATAAAATATTCCAAATAAATGTATCTTACAAAAGACAATGTGTGACTTAAATTCAATAAATTTGTGGCAATTTTAGTTATTCAAGAAAAATACATGTTCTATTCACCTGGAAAATAGGAGTTAGTGAACTTACCATTAAACCTAATAGGCCATCAGAGGCAGCACAACATACAAACAAGCACAAGATTTGAGCCAAGAACCTGGTATGATACTTGGGTTTGCAATCACTACTAGTGAGCCTGTACAGGGACACACATTCACAGAGAACTTACCATATTACAGGCTAGCTCTGCACACTTTACATGCACCAACTAAAGCAATACTTACAAACCTATCATGTAATCCTATATAGAAACTAACACAGAGAAGTGGACTGGCATGTGCAGGGTCCCTAGGATGGCAGGGTCAAACTAGATGGCGAGGAGCATGGCTAGCCCCAGGAACTGTGCTAGCAAACTGTGAAACTGAGTCAGCAAACTGTGAAAACTGCCCAGGCCTCTCTTAATTTCTTAAATTAGCAGGGCTCCTCATGCCCTCTGCCTGCTTACTGAGTTTTTTTTCCTTTATTTTTTTACTACTTTAGATTTTATTTTTATTTGTTCTTTTTTTTAATACATGATAGAATGTAGTTCGACATATTATACATGCAGAGCATAACTTCCCATTCTTGTGGTTCTACATGATGTGGAATTACACTAGTCATGTATTCACATATAAACACAGGAAAGTTATGTATGATTCATTCTACTGTCTTTACCGTTCCCATCCTGGCTCGTTCCCCTCATGCCCCCCATCCAATCCAATGAACCTCCACTCCTCCCTCTCCTCTACCTGTTGAGTCAGCATCCACATATCAGAGAGAACAATCAGTCTTTGGTTCTTTGGAATTGGCTTATATTCCTTAGCATGATAGTCTCCAGTTCCATCCATTTACCAGCAAATGCCATAATTTCATTCTTCTTTATGGCTTAGTAATATTCCACTGTGTATTGAGACCACATTTCTTTTATCCATTCATCTGTTGAAGGGCACCTAGGCTGGTTCCATAGTTTAGACATTGTGAATTTAGCTGCTATGAACATTGATGTGGCCGCATCACTACAGTATGCTGACTGAGGTCAAATGGTAATTCCATTTCAAGTTTTCTGGGAAGTCTCCATAGACTGGAGGAAGACTCTGGAAGTCTGGGAAGACTTCCAGAGTGGTTACACCAATTTGCTATCCCACCAGCAATGCATGAGTGTGCCTTTTTCCCCACATCCTCACAAACATTTATTGTTGCTTATATTCATGATAATTGCCATTCAGACTGGAGTGAGATAGAATCTCAGTAGTTTTAATTTAATTTCTGTAATTGCTACTGATGTTTAACATTTTTTCATATATTTGTTGACTGAACATATTTCTTCTTCTGTGAAGTGTCTGTTCAGCTCCTTTGGCCATTTATTGACTGAGTTACTTGTATTTTGGTGTTAAGTTTTTTGAGTTCTTTTTACATCCTGGAGATGAATACTATATCTGAGGTGCAGGTAGCAAAGATTTCTCCTATTCTAGGCTCTCTCTTCACATTCTTGATTGTTTGTTTTACTGTGAAGAAGCTTTTTGGTTTGATACTATCCCATTATTGATTTTTTAATTTTACTGCTTGTACTTTAGGAGTCTTGTTGAGGAATTCAGTTCCTAAGCCAACATGATGGAGATTTGGACCTATCTTTTCTTCTGGTAGGTGCAGAGTCTCTGGTCTAATGTCTAGTTCCTCAATCCACTTAGAGTTGAGTTTTGTGCAGGGTGAGAAATAGAGGTGATTTCATTTTATTACATATGGATTTCTACTTTTCCCAGAACCATTTGTTGAAGAGGCTGTCTTTTCTCCAATGTATATTTATGGCACCTTTGTCTAGTGTGAGATAACTGTATTTATGTGAGTTTGTCTCTGTGTCTTTTCTTCTGTCCCATTGGTCTACATGTCTATTTTGGTGCCAATATCATGCCATTTTTGTTACTATGGCTCTGTAGTATAGTTTAAGATCTAGTATTGTGATGCCTCCTGCTTTATTCTTTTTTTTTTTTTTGGTTGCTTTGGCTATTCTGGGTCTCTTATTTCTCCAAATGAATTTCATGATTGCTTTTTCTAGTTCTATAAAGAACATCACTGGAACCTTAAAAGGAACTTCATTAAGTCTGTACAGAGCTTTTGGTAGTATGGCCATTTTGACAATATTAATTCTGCCTATCCAGGAGCATGAGAGATCTTTCCCATCTTCTAAGGTCTTCTTCATTTCCTTTCTTTAGTGTTCCATAGTTTTCATTGTAGAGGTCTTTCACCTCTTTTGTTAGATTGATTGCCAAATATTTTTTTTGTTGGTACCAGGGATTGAACTCAGGGGTACTCAACCACTAAGCCACATCCCCAGCCCTATTTTGTGTTTTATGTAGAGACAGGGTCTCACTGAGTTGCTTAGCACCTTGCCATTGCTGAGGCTGGCTTTGAACTTGCAATTCTCCTGTCTCAGCTTCCCGAAGTGCTGGGATTACAGGCATGTGCCATCATGCCCAGCTAAATATTTTATTTTTTTGAGGCTACTGTGAATCAGATAGTTTACCTAATTTCTCTTTTAGTTGATTCATCACTGATGTACAGGAATACAAATGATTTATGGGTGTTAATTTTATATCTTGCTACTTTGCTGAATTCATTTATGAGTTCTAGAAGTTTTCTGGTTGAGTTTACTGGGTCTTCTAAATATAGAATCAATGTCATCAGCAAGCAGGGATAGTTTGAGTTCTCCTTTACCTATCTGTATCCCTTTAATTTCTTCTAGTTGCTCTGGCTAGATTTTCCAGGACTATGTTGTATAGAAGAAGTGAAAGAGGGAATCCCTGTCTTGTTCCAGTTTTTAGAGAGAATGCTTTCAATATTTCTCCATTTAGAATGATATAGGCCTTGGGTTTAGCATACATATCTTTTGCAATGTTGAGGTATGTTCCCACTATCCCTATCAACTTACCCCTCTTAAAAAGAACAAATGCCATAACAAAATTGGAAATTGTTTTGCAAACTGTACAGCGGTAGACTTACATATGATAGTTAAATATGTACCATCCATAAACATGCTGGTTTTTTTTCATTTGATTATATACATAAATGTTTAAGAAATGGTTCCTAAAGCCACTTCTTGTATTACTAATTCATACCATAAGAATTTGTTTCACTTAATTTAAGAAGCTTTTAAGGATATTGATATTTCAATAAACATTAACATTAATCTGAGATTAAAACCTGCATAATTATGAATGCAAACTTGCATTTCCTCCTTGGCTAGAATTCCAGAAACCAAGAAATTCCAAGTGTGCATTAGACTGAATGACTTTCACACAAGAATAAAGAGCACAGAAATTTTCAACTCATCAAAATTATTTCTGTAACAAGGTCATTAGTTCTCTAGGTTAGAAGACTTTTATTTTTATACCTTCTGCAACTGTAAAAATAATTCTAAACAGCTTAGAAGTGTACTTGTGAGTCATGTTATCATGGAACCTCAGCAGATAGGTTGGATAGAAGGACTCATCCTTCCCTAACACACAGACATCTGACCCAAGAATATCCAAGACACTGGCTGAAGAGAAGCTAGTTAAGTGACCTGGCATGTGGAATCTAGACACACCAAGCCAGAATCCACAAACCAAGAACTTACAGGTAAGTGAACCTGAAAAAACATATGGAAGAAGGACAATCCTCAAAGATTCACAAGCAAGACTAAGGTCATCAGGAACTCAGAACTATGAACAGAAGATATGAAACAGAAAAGATAATTTGAAGGATCAGAAAGCCTTCAGGTCTCAAATGGCAAAATGAAACATATGAAAATAACAGAAAAGCTAAGCAGTTGGTCCTTAGAATTGTGTTAGATCTCACAGCTATTCAGCTCATTTCCTTGAGGCTTAAAAAAAAAAAAAAAACACTACTCGAAGAACACTGAAGTGCATTACTGTTCCTTCTAATCAAAAATCTCATATAAGATACCTACAGTGGTAACATACAAATTTGCAAGAGAAACAAGGCAAAGAGAAAAAGAAAGGTAACAGTCCCTTCCCAGTTCTTTATACAACAGGTCGTCTGCACAAACAGGAAGAAATTCTACTTCTCCATGAAGAAAGAACACCTGTTCATTGGACTGCAAACTGGTGCAACCACTATGGAAAGCAGTATGGAGATTCCTAAGAAAACTTGAAATGGAACCACCATTTGACTCAGTCACTCCACTCCTAGGTTTATACCCAAAGGACTTAAAATCAGCATGCTACAAAGACACAGCCACATCAACGTTTACAGTAGCCCAATACACAATAGCTAAACTATGGAACCAACCTATGTGTCCTTCAATAGATGAATGTATAAAGAAACTGTGGTATATATACACAATGGAATATTACTCATCCTTAAAGAAGAATGAAATTATGGCATTTGCCAATAAATGGATGGAACTGGAGAATATCATGCTAAGCAAAATAAGCCAATCCCAAAGAACCAAAGGTCAAATGTTTTCTCTGATATGCAGATGCTAATTCAAAATGGATGGGAAGAATAGAGGTCATTTGGACTAGACAGAGGAGAATGAAGGGAGGGGAGGGGACATGGGGGTAGGAATAATAGTAGAATGACTCAGACATCATTATCCTATGTGCATATATGATTACATGATCTGTGTAACTCTGTGATCTGTGATCTCTGATCTCTGAGATCTGTGATCTCTCTCTCTCTCTCTCTCTCTCTCTTTCTTTCTTTATGGTACTGGGGATTGCACTCAGGGGCCCTCGACCACCAAGCCACATCCTCAGCCCTATTTTGTATTTTATTTAGAGACGGGGTCTCACTGAGTTGCTTAGGGCCTCGCTAAATTGCTGAAACTGGCTATGCACTTGAGATACTCCTGTCTCAGCCTCCCAAGCCGCTGAGATTATAGGTGTGAACCACCATGCCCAGCCCTTTACTCTTTTTTTAAGAGTCATATACAGTATAATACTTTGTTTCAGACTTATATGGGATTTTTAAATGGTATCAAATAAGCTGGGCACTGTAGCCAATACCTGAAATCCAGCTACTTCAGAGTCTGAGGCAGTAGGGCCCCAACTGGAGGCCAGCCTGGGCCAACTTAGTGGGATCCTATCCTGAAATTTAAAAAAGTTTAAGGAGGTAAGCAGTTCAGTGGTACAGCACCCCCAAGTGCTAAAATGGGTCAGGGGGTCAAGTGAGCCATAGATAATAGCAGCACTAGGCAACTAGACTACTGCTTGGAGATAAGGAATAGGGAAGACTTGTTCACAAAATCAGGGCAACTACATATGGTAGTTAACAGTTTTACCCTTGGGGAAAATAAGTACACAGCCAGCACAGGAAGCACCACTCTAGGACTGGGACCACCCTGCAGAGCCTACCACCATCACCAATGCATACTCTTGATGATTGCCAGGATGCTCATCTTCTTTTCAGCAGAGTCCACATCTTCATTCTGCTTCTGGACCATTTCCATGCTTAGGCCATAGAGCTGCCCTCAGTGCTTGACATCATCAAAGCTATCCTCAAAAAAACAACTCTTTCATCTTCAAGATATCTAGTGCTGCTGCAAATTCCCACTGATCAGCTACTTCCAAGAGACCTTCTTCAAGATGCTTGTAACTTCTCATCAAGTATTTCATATAATAATGAAATATAATGGCTGGGTGGGAAAAGGTTCCAAATATAAAAGAATTCATGTTCTTCTGGCAAAGCAGAATCTGTAAGCAATCTTATAATGTGGCCAAAATCATAGCTACTATAAAATGAAAGCCATATGATGTCACCAAAGAAAGTCACTCCTGATGTCATAAGCAGCTCTGCAAAGTGCACTTTTAATCCATTCTCTCTTCATGCTTCTGAAATTGCAGTCCTTGGCAAGGTCTATGAAATCCTCAGAGTACTTGTCCTCTGTAAGACTGAACTGGGATTGAACTGCCAAACAATTCCAAAAGAATATTCTCTCTTCTAGCTCATGAATGTATGGCCAAGCTGGATACTTTTATATATATATATATATATATATATATATATATATATTTTTTAGTTGTAGATGGACATGATGTCTTTATTCTATTGCTTTGTATGTGGTGCTGGGGATCGAACCCAGGGCCTCACGCGTGCGAGGCAAGCGCTCTACCGCTGAGCAACAATCCCAGCCCCCTGGATACTTTTTTAATAGGTCAAAAACTACACTGCAGAAGCTGGCATTGGTAATCTATAAAACTTGGAAATTCACCAACTGGTGGCACCACATCACCTGGAAAATCTGTGCCCATGGAAATGTAACTATAACTTACCATCATTTCCTAGACCTTCCTCTCCTCTCCACCAGATTGCTGGCCTAGACTTCACAGCTCATCTGGCTCTTCTCTACAAGTGCAAAAAGCACCCTAAAGAAACCCAAGATGCTTATCTCATATAAACAGGTAAAGGTAAGCCAGAATATCTGGCCTGATCCTGACCAGCAAAAACCCAAAGTTTATGCAGGCAGGGCATATTCTGTGGCAGACTTGGTGGCAGCAACATCTGACCCAAAGTCTCATTAAACTCTTGATTAGGCAAGAGTCTATTCTCATCCTCACTCTTGAGATCATATTATACTAGAGCTTCATTTGAGAATGAAGACCCAAGACCTGATAAGACACTGTCTCAATTCCATACTGCTTAATTTCTTTACCAATTGTAAGGTCATTCCTGTCTGAAAAACTGAAATTACATTAATGAGCAATTTACTTAAATGTACTGATTTCACAGGCAATGGTATTTAGTATGTGAAATAAGACAGTCCACTTGCCTGAAATCACTAGTGGTTAATTCAGAATTTCAAAAACAACATGAAGCTTTTGATTGAAATGGTAGATTCAATATATATTTACTTTTGCTCCTTCTCAAAATACCAGTAGAAGTATGGCTAAAGATATTTTAAATAACACATGAACTACAGGGAAGAAAAATGAAACAGGAAACAAGAGCAATGGAATTCTGAAAGTTGAAAAGTAGGGAGCAGGCAGGATATCTGGTAAGCGAGTTAGCAGACCCAGGATTGCTGAATTCCAAGCCAGCAATGGTGAAGCCAGGAGGCAGAACACAGAACTCCTGCATGAGTCTGAGTAATTGACAACACTTCATAGTTCCATGAGGACTAGGGTGGGAGTGGAGGGTTTAAGGTAAAGTTGAAATCAGGAAGATAACTGGTAAATTACCCAAGAGGTGGTTAGATTCTCTTCTTGCTCACAAGGCCTGAATTGAGTATACTGAAACTCTGCTAGGTGGCTAAAGTCTTCCAAGATACAAATATTCTCCTACTTCCTGATAAAATCCATAGTAAAATTCTCTTAAGGAAATAACCTCTATTTGAGATCCTCTGGATTATCATATACTAAAATTGAAAAGAAATATAAAAGCTCATAGTAAAAAAACAAATCACCACATACAAGTAGAAGTCTATATGAGTTAACCAGTAGAAAGAAAACTGTAGGCTGGGTACAGTAGCGCATGCCTGCAATCCAGCAATTTGGGAGGCTGAGGCAAGAGATTTACAGGTTTGAGGACTACCTGGGCAATTCAGCAAGACCCGGTCTCAGTAAGTAAATAAATATAAAGAGTTCAGGATGTAGCTCAGGGGTAAAGTGCCCCTGGGTTTAATTGCCAGTATCCTCCCCCACCAAAAGAAGAAATAATAAGAGGGGATGAAGAAGGAGGAGGGGGAGAATGCTACAGAAGCCAGGCTTGGTGGTGCATGCCCATAATCCCAGAGACTCAGGAGGCTGAGGCAAGGGGATTTCAAATTTGAGGTCAGCCTCAGCAACTTAGCAAAACCCTGTCTCAAAATGAAATAAAACAGGCCTGTGATGTAACTCAGTGGTAAAGCATCCCTACGTTCAATTGCTAGTACCACAAAATAAAAAGAAAACAATTGGTACTGTCCTCACCCTTACTTCCAATAATATAATTATAAAACACAGATTATTAAATAACTACATATAAAGTATTTAAATAAAGGAGTGCCAGGTGTAGTGATGCATACCTGTAATCCCAACAACTTGGGAGGCTAAGGCAAGAGGATCACAAGTTTGAGGCCAGCCTGTACAACTTAGGGAGACTCCATCTCAACATTAAAATTTTTAAAAAGCTGGTGATGTAGTTCAGTGGTAGAGCACCCCTGGTTTCAATCCTTCATACCAAAATTAACCAATCAAGGAATTTTAAAATGAGGAAACAACAAAAAGTACCAAAAAAAGTCCAGTTTAAGAATAAAATATTGCTTTCAGGAATTAAAAATGTAACTATTAAAATAAAAAATAAAAATAAAACAGCAGATTAGACACAGTTGAAGAAGGATTATCAAACTAGAAGTCAGATTTTAAGAAATTAGGGAAGACAACCAGCTGGTGCCCCAGAAGCAATCACTGAAACTTCTGGAGGGGTTTGTATGCCTGGTGCCAGGGCTATAGGCCCCGGAGACTATGTTTGAAGTAGTGGGTGCACCAATATGTCCCATGGTTCCAGCACTGGTTTTGACTGCCACATTGCCATTTTTATGCCTGAGGGCCAACTTCACCAAGTAGAATATGTTTTTATGGCTACAAACCACGGTGTTCTTACATCAGTAGCTGTCAAAGGGAAGGATTGTGCAGTAATTGTCACACAGAAGAAAGTACTTGACAAGTTATCGGATTCCAGCACAGTGACTCACTTATTCAAGATAACTGAAAACATTGGCTGTGTGATGAACTGGAATGACAGCTGACAGCAGATTCAGGGGATGTAGCTCAGGGGTAAAGTGCCCCTGGGTTTAATTACCAGTATCCTCCCCCACCAAAAGAAGAAATAATAAGAGCGGGGTAGAGTGGGGCGGGGGATGCTACAGAAAGGTACAAAGGGCACACTATGAGGCAGCTAACTGGAAATACAAGTATGGCTATGAGAATCCTGTGGACATGCTGTGTAAAAGAACTGCTGAAATTTCTCAGGTCTATAGACAGATTGCTGAAATGAGGCCCCTTAGTTGCTATATGATTTTAACTGGTATAGGTGAAGAAAAAGGCCCTCAAGTGTACAAGTGTGATCCTACAGATTACTACTGTGGGTTTAAAGCCACTGTAGCAGGAGTTAAACAAACTGAGTCAATCAGCTTCCTTGAAAAAATAAGTGAAGAAATTTGATTGGACATTTGAACAGACAATAGAAACTGCAATTACATATCTGTCTACTGTTCCATCAACTGATTTCAAATCTTCATAAATAGAAATTGGAGTAGTTACAGTTGAAAATCCTAAATCCAAGATTCTTACAGAAGCAGAGATTAATGTTCACCTTGTAGTTCTAGCAGAGAGACTAGACATTGTCATTAGTTTACCAAATCCATGATGCCACTTGCCTGTGTGTTTGACAACAAACCAACATTATGGAGACCCTGGATTGAAAAAGGAACCTCTACTACTCCTACTACTGAAGTGGTTAGGATTCTGTATAAATAAAAACAGTGCTGTTGGGGAAAAAAAGAAATTATTCAGCATTAGGAAGTGAAAACTATTAAAGAGAGCCTGAGAGACATGAAGAATAGACTGACTTGGATGCACATATAGCTATGTGAGTCCTAGAATACATAGAATAGAAAAGAAACAATACATGAAGATAAAAGCTACAAATTTTAAAAAGATGAAAGATGGAATGGGGGTATAGCTCAGTAGTATGGCACTTGCCTAGCACTCATGAGGCCCTGAGTTCAATCCCCAGTACCACAAAAATAAACAAACATACATGAAAGATTTGAATCCAGATTCAAGATACCTAATACAAACCAAATACTACGAGTAAAAAAGCTGGATAGGGAGAATTAATATTGTTTAAATGACCATATTGCCAAAAGTAATCTACAGATTCAATGCAATCCCCATAAACATACAAATAATATTTTCATGGAAAATATTAATATTCTTCATATAATTAGAAAAAACATAAAATTCATATGGAAGACAAAAAAGAAAAAAAACAGAATGGCCAATGCAATTCAAAGCAAAGAACAAAGCTAGAGACATTACAATATCAACTTCAAATTGTAAACAGAAACACAGTAACTAAAAACAGTATGGTAGGGGCATAAAAAGAGACACATGAACCAATGGAACAAAAAACACAGGGACAACCCCAAATGGCTACAGTCATCTGATTCTGACAAAGGCCCTAAAAACATACACTGGAGAAAGGACAGCCTCTCTTCAAAAAGCAATGCTGGGAAAACTATTTTGCACCTTGTACAAAAGTAAATTCAAAATTAATCCAGCACCTAATTATAAGGTCAGAAACACTGAAACTGTTAGAAGAAACAGTAAGGGATACACTTCAACATACAGGTGCAGGCAAAGACTTCCTGAATAGGATTCCTATAGCTCAGGAAATAAGAGAAAAAATTTAAAAAAAACCTTCTGCACAGAAAGCAAATAATTAACAAAATGAAGAGATAACCAACAGGAGAAAAATCTTTGTTAATCCTCCAACAGAGAATTAATATCCAAAATATATAAAGAACTCAAAAAACAAATACATGGGCAAATTAACCTCAACAATTCTCAAAAGTACAAATGTTCAATGATTATATGAAAAAAATGTTCAGTACCTTTAGTCATCAGGGAAATGCAAATCAAAACTACACTGACGGCTGGCAATGTGACCCAGTGGTAGAGAGCCTGCCTGGCATATGTGAGGCCCTGGGTTTAATTTTTAGCAACACACACACACACACACACACACACACACATACACACAAACACTATACTGATTCCAACATACTCAGAATGGCAATCAGCAGGAATACAAATAATAAATGCTGGTCAGGACAGGGAAAAGAATTCTTTTTTTATAATTTATTCATTTGTTCTAATCAGTTATACATGACAGCAGAATGCTTTCGATTCATTGTAAACAAATGGAGCACAATTTTTCACTTCTCTGGTTGTACACAAAGTAGGATCACACCATTTGTGCAATCATACATGTACCTAGGGCAATGATGTCCATCACAGTCCACCATCTTTCCTATCCCATGTCTCTTTCCCTCCTCTCCCTCCCCTTTGGCCAATGAAGAGTTCTTCCACTCTTCCCATGCCCCTCCCCATTATGGATTAGTATCCACTTATCAGAGAAAGCATTCAGCCTTTGGTTTTTTGGGATTTGCTTACTTCACACTTAGCATGATATTCTCTAATGCCTTTCATTTACCTGCAGATGCCATAGTTTTATTCTCTGTTATTGCTGAGTAATATTCCATTGTGTATATATACCATAGTTTCTTTATCCATTCATCTATTGAAGGGCATCTAGGTTGCTTCCACAGTTCAGCAATTGTGAACTGTGCTGCTATAAATATTCATGTGGCTGCATCACTGTAGTATGCTGTTTTTAAGTCCTTTGGGTACAGACCAAGGAGTGGGATAGCTGGGTAAAATGGTGGTTCCATTCCAAGTTTTCTAAGGAATCTCCATGCTGTTTTCCAGATTGACTGCATCAATCTGCAGTCCCACCAGCAAAATATGAATGTGCCTAAGATGGGGAAAAGAATTCTTATAGACTGTTATCAGAATCTAAATTAGTAAAGCCACTATGGAAATCCATGTGAAGCTTCTTGCAAGACACTAAAAATAAGTCTACCATATGACAGAACCACTTCTTTTGGTATTTATCCAAAAGAATTAAAGTCAGGCTGCTTGTGGTGGCACATGCCTGTAATCCCAGTGATTCAGGAGGCTAAGGCAAGAGGATAGCAAGTTCAAGACCAGCCTCAGCAACTTAGCAAAGTACTAAGCAAGGTAGCAAGACCTTGTCTCAAAGTATACATAAAAAGAGGGGGGGGCTAGGACTATGACCCAATAGTTAAGTACCTGGTACTAAAAAGAAAAAATAGAGTCAGGATATTTTATAAAGACATGCATATTCATGTTCACTGCTGCACAATTTACAACAATCACACTATAGAACCAGCCTAGGTATCAGTCAACAAATGAACAGATGAATAAAATATAGTATGTATGTGCAATAGAAATTTTTCCAGCCATAATGAGAAATTATGTCACTGCAGGAAAATTGATGAAAATAGTTACCATAAATTGGAGAAAAAGAAGTCACCCTCAGAAAAATATCTGTTTTCTCTTACATGTGGAAGCTAGAAGGAAAACACAAAAAGGTTTGGGACAAATAGATAAAGATAACAGAACCAAGAACTCAAAAATAAACTCACTCTTATATAATATATTGACTTTCAAAAGAAGGACCAAAGAATTCAAAGAGGAATGGAAAGGCTTTTAAACACTTGATGCTGGAGCAATTCGCTATCCATATATAAAGACAGTTGAACTTCAACCCCTAATGCCATAAATAAAAAATAATTTTGGACTGATCATAGGTCTAAACCAAAAACCAAAACTATAATAAAACTTCTAGAGGAAAAAAAAAACATAAAATATCTTTGCATACTGAGTGTGGACAAGATTGAAAAGTTATTAAACAAAATTTAACATAAGGAGGACACTAGAAGTAACCTTCACCATGGTGTTAGATTAACATTGGTAGTATGAATATAAATTTATGACTTTTAATATATATGTGTGTACACAGATGTTGCTACAGTCTGTCTTCAAAAATTCATATGTTGAAACTTAATCATTAGTATGCTACTATTAAGAGGTGGTGACATTATAATATGATTAAATCATGAAGGTGAAACCATCATGAATGAAACTAGGGACCTCATAAAGAGGATAGAGGAACAATAAAGTGGACTTCAGAACAACCAGTCAGAAAGATGAAAATGGTCACTACATATTGATAAAAGTAATAATCCATCAAGAAGATATAAAAAGCCAGGTGTGGTAGTGCATGCTATTCAGGAAGCTGAGGCAAGATGATCACAAATTTTATGATCTTCTAAAACTGAACCAAGAGGAGATAAAAAACTAAACGGAGCAAAAACAAATGAGAGGTTAAAGTAGTAAGAAAAAAAAAAGTGTCCTGTTATGGTTTGGCTATGAGGTATCCCCCAAAAGTGTTCCCCAAGGGCTCACGTGTGAGTCAAAATAGAAATATTCAGAGGTGAAATGATCAAATTATGAGTGCTATCACCTAATCAATGAATTAATCCATTTAGCAGATTAACAGTTTTAAAGTATTACTACACTGAGTGGTAACTGTAGGTAGGCAGGGTGTGGCTGAAGGAACCAGATCCCTACGGGCATAATTTTGGGGTTTATATTTTGTCCCTGGCACCTCACTTGCTCTTCTTCCTGGCTACCATAAGCTCACATCTCTTCTCCACCATGCCCTTCTACCATGATGTTCTGCCCCCCTCAAGCCAGATCAGTGGAGTCAACCTCACTATGGATTAAGACCTCTGAGACTGTAAGCCCAAAACAAACTTTTCCTCCTCTAAGCTTTTCTTGTCAAATATTTTGGTCACAATGAGATAAAACTGACTAATATAGTTCCCTGACAAGAAAAAGAAAGAAAATCCAAGGACCAAAGAGATTGACTTCTGAATTTTACAAGACTTTTAGAGAAGAAATAATACCAGTTTCTCAAACCGTTCCATCAAATATAAAAAGAAGGAATCCTTACAAACTCATTCTCAATATTCAAGTCAGTTTTACCCTGCTACCAAAACCACATATGGACATGTCAAAAAAAGAAAAAAGAAAGAAAACTATAGACTACTATCCCTGATGAAGACAGATGCAAAAATATAAATAAAATACTTGCAAAATGAATTCAACAACACATTAAAAAGATCACATACCCCAGTCCCACTACAGAGTTCCTGCGGACTGGCAGGAGCCGCAGAGGGCCCAATCTGCCCTCAGGAAGCTCCATGGGTGTCCAGCCAAGGGTTGACCAGAGACTGATAGCTACCAGCCACAGGAGAACGCACACCCAGGGTAAGAGGCACCTACAGAGACCCCAGTGCCAGACGGCCACACCCAAGTGCACCTTGGGCCCACCACAGCTCCGCTCCAGAGTTCCTGGGGACAGGTGAGAGAGAAGGCCGAAAACCGCCCTCAGAGAATGCCAGGGTGCCCAGCTGAAAGCAGACCAGGACCTGCTAGTCTCCAGCTCCAGGGAAGCTCACATCCACAGTAAGGGTTGCACACAGACTCTCCTGCTTGTGACCCTGCCTAAGTGAGACCTTGGCCCACCCCTAGTTCTGCGCCAGAGGGGCAGAGGGGCCCCTCACCAGCAGGACTGCAAGAGGGGCAAAACAGCCTTCAGGGACCACCATAGGAGCCCAGCCAAGGCCACTCCCACTCCCTCTAGAGGTATGTCCACTACCTCCGCCACCAACTTTACTGGCAGTAGTGCCCATCTGGGGACACTGGGGGAACAGAAGTAGCTCCAAGGTGAGACACAGGTAATCTGGAGTGTCAATATAAGATTATAGGATAGAAGCCGCAATACCTCAGATAGGCATTGCAAGAAAGGAAGATACACAATGAACATGAAAAAACGAGGGAAGAAAGTACCCCAAATAAACCTCGATACCACTGTAACAGAATCTATTGACAACACAGTTGATGAAATGTCAGAGAAAGAATTCAGAATGTACATAATTAAAATGATCAGCAAATTAAAGAATGACATAAGTAAGCAATTACAGGCAAAAACTGATCAATCCAACAAAGAAATAGGACAGCAAATAAAAGCAACCATTGATCATTCTAACAAAGGGATAAGAGAGCAATTACAAGTAGCAAAAGATTACTTTAAGAAAGAGCTAGAGATTGTGAAAAAACACCAATCAGAAATTCTTGAAATGAAGGAAATAATAAACCAAATTAAAAACTCAATAGAAAGCATCACCAGCAGACTAGATCACCTGGAAGACGGAACCTCGGATAATGAAGACAAGATATACAAACTTGAAAATAAACTTGACCATACAGTGAAATATGGGACAGCATCAAAAGACCAAATCTAAGATTTATTGGGATAGAAGAAGGTGCAGAATTTCAAACCAAACGAATGCACAATCTCTTCAATGAAACAGTATCAGAAAATTTCCCAAATATGAAAATGAATTGGAAAATCAAATACAAGAGGCTTACAGGACACCAAATGTACAAAATTTCAACAGATCTACACCAAGGCACATTATAATAAAAATGCCCAACATACAGAATAAGGATAGAATTTTAAAGGCTGCATGAGAGAAAAACCAGATTACATACAAGTGGAGACCAATTCGTAACTCAGCATATTTTTCAACCCAGACACTAAAAGCCAGGAGATCATGAAACAACGTATTCCAAGCCCTGAAAGAAAATGGATACCAACCAAGAATCCTATGTCCAGCAAAATTGAGTTTCAGATTTGATGATGAAATAAAAACCTTCCATGATAAACAAAAGTAAAAAGAATTTACAGCAAGAAAACCTGCACTACACAGCATTCTTGGCAAAATATTCCATGAGGAGGAAATGATAATCAACAATGAAAATATACAAAGAGAGGAACTACACTAAAGGAAAGACCATTCAAAACAGAAAACAACTCAAGGTAAAAACCAAAAATAAACCAAAATGACCAGGATTATAAATCATATTTCAATAATAACCCTAAATGGCCTAAATGCACCAATTAAAAGATATAGACTGACAGACTGGATTAAACAAAAAGACCCAACAATATGC
The DNA here is from genome assembly GCA_004024805.1 of Geosciurus inauris. Lineage (NCBI taxonomy): Eukaryota > Metazoa > Chordata > Mammalia > Rodentia > Sciuridae > Geosciurus > Geosciurus inauris. The sequence continues at coordinate 36,577 of PVHX01015938.1, forward strand.
TGTCAAGAGACTCATCTAACAGGAAAGACATCCACAGCCTGAAAGTGAAAGGGTGGGAAAAAACATATCACTCACATGGACCCCGCAAACAAGCAGGAGTTTCCATCCTCATATCAAATAAAGTGGACTTCAAACCAAAGATGCTGAAAAGAGATAAAGAAGGGCATTTCATACTTCTGAAGGGAATCATACATCAACAAGACATAACAATCATAAATATCCATGCCCCAAATAATGGGGTTTCTACGTATATCAAACAAATCCCTCTCAAATACAAGAATCAAATAGACCACAACACAATAATACTTGGAGGCTTTAACACAGCTCTCTCACCATTGAATAGATCTTCCAAACAAAAACTTACTAAAGAAACCATAGATCTCAATGAAACTATCAATAATTTAGACTTAACAGACATATATAGAGTGTTCCATCCATCAACGAGCGAATACACTTTTCTCAGCAGCACATGGATCTTTTTCCAAAATAAATCATATGTTATGTCACAAAGCCAGTCTTAGCAAATACAAAAAAAACAGAGATACTACCCTGCATCCTATCTGACCACAATGGAATAAAATTACAAATTAAACACAGAAACTACTCAAACACCTGGAAACTAAATAATATGCTATTGAATGATGCATGGATAACAGAAGACATCAGGGAAGAGATAAAAAAAATTCTTAGAGGCAAATGAAAACTCTGATACAACATATCAAAATCTCTGGGATGCCATGAAGGCAGTGCTAAAAGGAAAGTTCACAGCACTAAACTCATTCATTAGAAGAAGTAAAAGTCAACAAATAAATGAATTGACTCTTTGTCTCAAAGCCTTAGAAAAGGAAGAACAAATCAACACCAAAAGAAGTAGAAGACAGGAAATAATCAAAATCAGGGCTGAAATCAATGAAATTGAAACAAAAGAAACAATTCAAAAAATTGACAAAACAAAAAGCTGGTTCTTTGAAAAAATAAACAAAATTGACAAACCCTTAGCCACCCTAACAAAAAGGAGGAGGAAGAAAACCCAAATTACTAAAATTCATGATGAAAAAGGAAATATCATGACAGACACTACTGAAATACAGAGGATAATTAGAAATATTTTGAAAATTTATACTCTAGTAAAATAGAAAACCCTGAAGACACTGACAAATTTCTAGAGACATATGACCTACCCAATCTGAACCAAGAGGACATACACAACTTAAACAGATCAATTTCAAGCAAGGAAATAGAAGATGCCATCAAGAGCCTGCCAACCAAGAAAAGCCCAGGTCCAGATGGATTCTCAGCTGAGTTCTACAAGACCTTGAAAGAAGAATTAATACCAATACTTCTCCAATTATTTCACGAAATAGAAAAGGAGGGAACCCTTCCAAACTCATTCTATGAGGCAAGTATTACCCTGATTCCAAAACCTGACAGAGACACATCAAAGAAAGAAAACTTCAGACCAATATCCCTGATGGACATAGATGCAAAAATTCTCAATAAAATTCTGGCAAATCGCATACCAAAACATATCAAAAAAATAGTGCACCATGATCAAGTGGGGTTCATTCCACATACAGAAATCAATTAATGTAATACGTTACATCAATAGACTTAAAGATAAGAATCATATGATTTTGTCAATTGATGCAGAGAAGGCATTTGACAAAATACAACACCATTTTATGCTCAAAACACTAGAAAAACTTGGGATAGTAGGAACATACCTCAACTTTGTAAAAGCTATCTATGCTAAACCCAAGGCCAACATCATCCTAAATGGAGAAAAATTGGAAGCATTCCCTCTGAAAACGGGAACAAGACAGGGATGCCCTCTTTCACCACTGCTATTCAACATAGTCCTTGAAACACTAGCCAGAGCAATTAGACAGACGAAAGAAATTAAAGGGATACGAATAGGAAAAGAAGAACTCAAACTATCATTATGTGCAGATGACATGATTCTATACTTAGAGGATCCAAAAAATTCTACCAGAAGACTTTTAGAATTAATAAATGATTTCAGCAAATTAGCGGGATATAAAATCAACACCCATAAATCAATTGCATTTCTATACATCAGTGATAAACCCTCTGAAAGAGAAATTAAGAAAACTATCCCATTCACAATAGCCTCAAAAAAAATAAAATACTTGGGAATCAATTTAACAAAAGAGATGAAAGACCTCTACAATGCAAACTACAAGACACTGAAGAAAGAAACTAAAGAAGACCTTAGAAGATGGAAAAATCTCCCATGCTCCTGGATAGGCAGAACCAATATTGTCAAAATGGCCATATTACCCAAAGCGCTATATAGATTAATGCAATTCCAATTAAAATTCCAATGTCATTCCTTATAGAAATGGAAAAGGTAATCATGAAATTCATTCAATCATGAAATTCAAGAATAAGAGACCCAGAATAGCCAAAGCAATCCTTAGCAAGAAGAGTGAAGCAGGAGGCATCACAATACCAGACCTTAAATTATACTACAAAGCTATAGTAACAAAAACGGCATGATACTGGCACCAAAACAGACATGTAGACCAATGGTATAGAATAGAAGACACAGAGACAAACCCACTTACATACAGTTACTTTATACTAGACAAAGGAGCCAAACATGTACACTGGAGAAAAGATAGCCTCTTCAAAAAATGATGCTGGGAAAACTGGAAATCCATATGCAGCAAAATGAAACTAAACCCCTATCTCTCACCATGCACAAAATTCAACTCAAAGTGGATCAAATACCTGGGAATCAGACCAAAGACCCAACGCCTAACAGAGGAAAAAATAGGCCCAAATCTTCATCATGTCAGATTAGGACATACTTCCTTAACAAGACTCCTATAGCACCACAAGAAGTAAAATCAAGAATCAACAAATGGGATGGATTCAAACTAAATGCTTCTTCTCAGCAAAAGAAATAATCAATGAAGTGAACAGGGAGCCAACATTCTGGGAATAAATCTTTGCCACACACACAGCTGATAGAGTACTAATCTCCAGGATATATAAAGAACTCAAAACACTTAACACCAAAAAAACAAAAAACCCAATCTTATAAATGTGCCAAGGAGCTGAACACAAACTTCACAGAAGAAGGTATACAATCCATCAACAGACAAATGAAAAAATGTTCGACATCTCTAGCAATCAGAGAAATGCAAATCAAAACTACCCTAAGATTCCATCTCACGCCAGTCAGAATGGCAATTATCAAGAATACAAACAACAATAAGTGTTGGCGAGGTTGTGGGGGAAAAGGCACGCTCATACATTGCTGGTGGAACTGCAAATTGGTACCATCAATCTGGAAAGCAGTGTGAAGATTCCTTAGAAAACTTGGAATGGAACCACCATTTGAGCCTGCTATCCCACTCCTGGGTCTATACCCAGAAGACTTAAAAACAGCATACTACAGTGCTGCAGCCACTTCAATGTTTATAGCAGCTCAATTCACAATAGCTAAACTGTGGAACCACCCTAGATGCCCTTCGATAGATGACTGGATAAAGAAACTGTGGTATATATACACAATGTAATATTAATCAGCAATAAGAGAGAATAAAATTATGGCATTTGCAGGTAAATGGATGGAGTTGGAGAATATCATGCTAAGTAAGCCAATCTCTGAAAACCAAATATCAAATGTACTTGTTGATAAGTGGATGCTGATCCATAATGTAGAGGAGGACACGGGAACAATGGTGGAACTCTGTTCACAGGGGTGTAAGTGGGGAGGGGGTATAGGGACAGTAAAGGTGGTGGAGTATGATGGCCGTCATAGCCCTAGCTTTATGTATGACTGCATGTATGTAGTGATCCTATATCACTTACAACCAGAGAAATGAAATGTTATCCTCCATCTGTGTACAATGAATTAAATTGCTCTCTGATATCATGTAAACCTAAATAGAACAAATAAATAAATTACAAAAAAAAAAAAAAGATCACATACCATGATCAAGTTGGTTTCACTGCAGGGATGCAAGGATGGTTCAACATAGGCAAATCAGTAAGCATAACACATACATAGAATCAAGGATAAAAATCAATAGATGATCTCAATATATGCAGAACCTTTGACAAAATTAAACATTCATTCATAATAAAAGCCATGAAGCAACTAGAGATAAAAGGTCATACTTCAACATAGTAAAGGCTTTATATCACAAATGCAAAGCCAATATTACACTGAATGAGAAAAAAATAGAAGTTCCTCTAAAACGAACTAGACAAAGACATCTACTATCACCATTCCTAATGAATATAGTGCTTGAAATTTTAGCCAGAGCAATTAGGTAAGAGAATGAAAAAGAAGGGATATGAATAAGAAAGAAGGAAATCAAATTATCCCTGTTTTGTTTCATTTTGATTTTGTTTTGTTTTGGGTAATGGAGATTAAATCCAGGGATACTTTGAACCTGAGCTTATCCCCAATCCTTTTCTATATTTGTATTTTGAGACAGGGTCTAAGTTGCTGAGGCTGGCCTTGAGCATGCAATCCTCCTGCCTCAGACTCCCAAGTCAATGGGATTCCAGACATGTGCCACCATGTTTGACATCCCTCTTTAGATATGATTCTATAGTCAGAAGACCCTAAAGGCTCCACCAGCCAGGCGTGGTGGCACACACTTGTAATCCCAGCAGCTTGGGAGGCTGAGACAGGATGACCATAAGTTCAAAGCCAGCCTCAGCAACTTAGTGAGGCTCTCAACAACTTTGCAAGACCCTGTCTAAAAATTTAAAAATTAAATTTTAAAAAAAGGGCGGAGGAAGATCCACCAAGGCCCCAATGCGCAGAGGAGACTGACTGTGGCCTGAGGTGCAGAGAAAGAAACCGACTGCGGCCCAACACAAGGAGAAGGAGACTGACCGCACTGAGGGCCCCTACCTGCATGCGCCTAGAGTCAACAGCCAGGACCAGGAAGATCATCCCTAAGGTCCCTGAAGGTCCAGTTACACCAGAGGTGAAGTATTGGTAACTTGCAGGGACACTACAAGATTATAGGGTAGAAACTGTAACACCTCAGATTGACACTGCTAGAGGGGAAGACACAGGAACACCATGAAAAAACAAGGGAAGAAAATGCCCCAAACAAACCAAGATGCTACAACAATGGAATCCATTGACAGCACAGTAGATAAAATGTCAGAGGAGTTCAGAACGTACAAATTAAAATGATCTGTGAAGCACAGACTAATATAAGGGAGCAAATACAGGCAACCACTGATCACTCCAACAAAGAGATCCGAGAGCAAATGCAGGGAGCAAAAGATTACTTCAAGAAAGAGATAGAGACTTTAAAAAATGAACCAAGTAGAAATCCTTGAAATGAAGGAAAACAATAAACCAAATAAAAAATTCAATAGAAAGCATCACCAACAGATTAGAGAACTAGGAAAATAGAACCTCAGACAATGAAGACAAAATATATAATCTTGAAAATAAAGTTGACCACACAATGAAGATGGTAAGAAACCATGAACAGAACATCCAGGAATTATGGGATAACATGAAAATACCAAATCTAAGAATTACTGGGATAGAGGAAGGCACAGATGTACAAACCAAAGGAATGCATAATCTCTTCAATGAAGTAATATCAGAAAATTTCCCAAACATGAAGAATGAATTGGAAAATCAAATACAAAAAGCTTACAGGACACCAAGTATACAATACTACAATAGATCCACACCAAGGCACATTATAATAAAAATGCCTACCATACACAATAAGGATAGAATTTTAAAAGCTGCAAGACAGCCGGGCGTGGTGGCTCACGCTTGTAATCCCAGCACTTTGGGAGGCTGAGACAGGAGAATCGCAAGTTCAAAGCCAGCCTCAGCCAGGGCGAGGTGCTAAGCAACTCAGTGAGACCCTGTCTCTACATAAAACACAAAATAGGGATGGGGATGTGGCTCAGTGATCGAGTGCCCCTGAGTTCAATCCCCAGTACCAAAAAAAAAAAAAAAAAAAAAAAGCTGCAAGACAGAAGGAGTAGATTCCATACAGGGGGAAACCAATTTGGATTTCAGCAGATTTCTCAACCCACACCCTCAAAAGCCAGGAGAACCTGAAACAACATATACCAACCTCTGAAAGAAAATGAATGCCAACAAAGAATCTTATATCCAGCAAAATTAAACTTCAGGTTTGATGATAAAATAAAAACCTTACATGATAAACAAAAGTTAAAAGAATTTACAGTGAGAAAGCCTGCATTAGAGAGTGGTCTTGGCAAAATATTCCATGAGGAAGAAATGAAAAACAACAATGAAAATCAGCAAAGGGAGCTACACTAAAGGAAAAGCCAATCAAAGGAGAAACCAAGTCAGAAACCAAACTAAAATGAATGGGAATACAAGCCATATTTCAATAATCACCTTGAGCATTAATGGCCTAAACTCCTCAATTAAATGACATAGACTGGCAGATAGAATTTTTAAAAACCTCAAATTGTGGAATTCACACAGATGTTGGCTCCAGGCTGTGCCTACAATGGAGAAAAGGACTGTGTTAGGAACATCAGCTGAACATAATTGGTTATTGTGCTATCCAACGAATTTCTTATCCTTATTCCTCTCTAGCTGTATAAACAATGCTTTAAAACTTGTTTAATTTTATTCATTCTTTCCATTTCTATATTTTTTCCTTCTCTGATTTTTTTCCATTTTATCATCCATTTTATTTGGGAAGTGCTTTTGTTGAATACAGAAAACCAATGTGATTAATTCAAAATAAATAAAGAGCAAAAAGAGGGGGCAAGGGTTGGGGATATAGCTCAGTTGATAGAGTGCTTGCCTGACATGCACAAGGCCCTGGGTTCAATCCCCAGCACAACAAAAGGGAGGGGGGTGAGGATGTGGCTCAGTGGGTTTAATCCCTGGTACCAAAATGAAAAATAAAAATAAGAAATAGATTCCACCCAAAAACACAAATTTAGCACAGTAGCATGACAGAAAACCAGCATTCAAAAATCAGCAGGTTTTCTATATACTCATAATGAACTCACTGAGGAAAAACAAACAGGAAAACAATCATAAAATACCCAGGAATAAACCTATCCAACTATTATAGAAAAACAGAGGAAACACTTCAATATATTGGCAGAGGTAATGATTTCCTGAAAAGAACCCCAATAGCTCAGGAAATAAAAGGTAAGAATTGACAAATGAGATTACCCCAAATTAAAAGCGTCTGACAGCAAAGGAAATAAAAATGAAGAGACAGCCTACATTTGAGAGAAAATCTTTGCCAGCTATTCATCTGACAGAGGACTAATATCAAGAATATATAACAACTCAAAAAAGAAGTGGTCACCATGGTGCACAACTATATCCCAGCTACTTGGGAAGCTGAGGCAGAAAAATCAAAGTTCAAGGCCAGCCTCGGCAATTTAGTGAGGCCCTCAACAACTAAAAGACTGTCTCAAAACCTAAAAATTAAAAATTATACCTCAGTGGTAGAGTGCCCCTGGGTTCAATCCCCAGCACCAGGAAGGAAGGAGGGAGGGGAGGGAGGGAGAAAGGCAGGGAGAAAGGCAGGGAGGGAGGCAGGGAGGCAGGGAGGCAGGGAGGCAGGCAGGGAGGCAGGCAGGCAAGGGAGGAAGGAAGGCAGGCAAGGGAGAAGGCAGGCAGGCAAGGGAGGAAGGAATGAAAGGAAGGAGGGAGGGAGAGAAGGAAAGAAGGAAGAGGGAGGGAAAAACTCAAGCCAGGCATGGTGGTACATGCCTGTAATCCCAGAAACTTGGGAGGCTGAGGCAAGAGGATTGCCAGTTCAAGATCAGCCTCAGAAACTTAGCAAGGCCTTAAGCAACTTAGTGAGACCCCGTCTCAAAATAAAAAATAAAAGAGCTGGGGATGTGGCTCAGTGTTTAAGTGCCCCAGGAGTCAATCCCTCGTCCAAAAAACAAAAACACCCAAACCAAACCTTAAAAAAGTGAACAACAAAAGAATAAAAAATTCAATCAATAAATGGACAAATGATCTGAACAGATATTCCTCTAAGTACAAATATGCAACAAACATGTGAAAAATGCTCGACATCTTTAGACAACAGGGAAATGCAAATCAAAACTTCATCAAGATTCTATCTCATCCCAATCAGAATGGCTATCTATACCCAAAAGACTTAAAAACAGCGTACTACAGTGCTGCAGCCACTTCAATGTTTATAGCAGCTCAATTCACAATAGCTAAACTGTGGAACCACCCTAGATGCCCTTCGATAGATGACTGGATAAAGAAACTGTGGTATATATACACAATGGAATATTACTCAGCAATAAGAGAAAATAAAATTATGGCATTTGCAGGTAAATGGATGGAGTTGGAGAATATCATGCTAAGTGAAGTAAGCCAATCTCAGAAAACCAAATGCC